>PISX010014055.1:29092-54774 GCA_004024625.1 Mellivora capensis | reverse complement strand
ATGCTGATAGATGCTTTTTCTTTCACATGTAACTGAATGCCCTCTTGAAGCACAAAAAATATTTTCAGCTCTTGTTTTGTCACAACACACAGCTATGGCATGTATATGGAAATAATTTCAAGAGCATTCTTGCAGAGGGTTACCATTGAATCAATTTTTTAAATTTTCATAAAAAGGAAGAGTATAAAAAATTCAAAAACCTCCATTAGTTTTCTTTCTTGTCTATCCTGTGGCCTTATCAAGCTAGTCATGGGGTTTTATGCATCATTGTCATTATGATATGTAATTGTATATCTCTACCTTTTATTTAATATTACTTTGTAAAATTTCTCCATATTTCTGCATTTTTATCATTTTAATCATCTGCCTATGTCACTGATATACTAGATTTTCCTACACTTCCTGTATTATTGACAGTATCAGTAATTTTTCTTTAAAGATTTTATTTATTTGAGAGAGAGAGCACAAGCAGGGCGAGTGGCAGAGGGAGAGGAAGAAGCAGGCTCCCCACTGAGCAGAGACCTGACGTGGGCCTCAATCCCAGGACCCTGAGACCATGACCTGGGCCCAAATCAGACACTTAGCTGACTGAGCTACCCAGACACCCCCACAATTTCAGTAATTTTTAACTTTTAACTATTAAATATGTTGCTATAAGCATCTTTGTATAGCTTTTATTCTTTTGAAGTATTTCCTTATGACAGATTCCCAGGAGTAAGATTACAGTGCCTCTTAATACATGGCATCGGTTTGGTTCTCCAAAAGATCGGTGTGCATTTCTAAAGCATTTCATCTGTCTCTTGGTTTGTGGCTGTCCCTCTGTGGCTTACCAAACAGCAGCTGCTTTGTGATTTTACTATCATTTATTTCCCACACATATCTTATCCGGCTGAGTTACTCTGTAATATACATCCTTTCAATATTGTTATCTAGCTATAATCCACAATCTTAGACTTACTCACCCCCTCTTACCAGGGGAGGCTTTGCCAAGCATGCCTGGAATTTAAACCATTTGTGGACATTGAAGATGATTTCAGTACCACTCCAAGTCACATGGTCCCACAGAAGGTTGCTTATTCCCATTGTTTTACAGAATTTTCTTGTGGATTTTGATATCAAATTTATTCTGAGTCTTGTCAACTGATTTCCAGATGGATGTATTGACCACATTTTTGTTTAATCAGTTTATCATCAAACCTTATAAGCTCATCAAAGCTTTCAGATCAGCATATAGTGAGGATAACCTACGGTTATTTTAGGTCTCGCTAGTGCCTACTCATGCAGCACAAGTCATCTTTAGGTTAGGCATTTATCCATGGAAGATGAAATTGTGTGCATTTCACACATAAAATATATATATTATAAATAGGAATATTTATAATATATATTTTAGTATAAATAGGAATATAAATAGGAGTATAAATAGGAATCAGCTTCAGGCAGTTTCTGAAATGGCCTTGAGGATTATAAATAGGCTTAATCTATTGAGCTGGGAATTTTCTGGGTGCTAGATATGTATTTTTTTAAAGACTGTATTTATTTGAGAGAGAAAGATGACAGAGAGAGAGAGAGAGAGTGTGTGTGTCTGTGTGTGTGTGTGTGTGTGTGCATGAGATGGGGGAGGGGTAGAAGGAGAGAGACAAACAGACTCTCTGCTGAGATGGGAGCCTGACTTGGGGCTTAATCCTAGGACCCTGAGATCATGACCTGAGCTGAAGTCACACGCTTAACTGACTGAGCCACCCAGGTGCCCCTAGATATGTATTTTGATGGTAGTTTTATTCAGCTATTAATTCATGTATTAGTTTAGTAAATGTTTATTGAACAGCTACTCTGTCCTTGGCACTGTGCTAGTTATTATTGCTAAGAAGGTGAACAAAACAAACACAGAGCTTGCAGTGTAGAGTGTGTGTGTGTATACAAATGCCAGTCCAAAATGCTATGAGATTGGAGCTAAGACAGTGGCTATAAAAAAAAAAAAAGAGTGCTTTGAAAGCATATAACTGGAGTCTACTCAATTAGAGAGGAAGTCAGAGAAGAGTTCTCGAGAAGTGATCATTAAAACTGAGTCCTTGGGGCGTCTGATGATAAACTTGTGGCTCAGTGGGTTAAGCCTCTGCCTTCGGCTCAGGTCATGATCCCAGGACTCTGGGATTGAGCCCCGTACCAGGCTCTCTGCACAGTGGGGAGCCTGCTTCACCCCACCCCACCCCTCCACCTGCCTCTCTGCCTACTTGTGATCTCTCTCTGTCGAATAAATAAATAAAATCTTAAAAAAAAAACAAAAACAAAAACTGAGTCCTGGGGCGGGGGGGAGTGAAGGGGGCGGGGAGTAGGCACCTGGGTGGCTCAGTTGTTAAGCATCTGCCTTCGGCTTCTGTCATGATCCCAAGGTCCTGGGATCAAGCCCCATGTTGGGCTCCCTGCTCAGTGGGGAGTCTGCTTCTCCCTCTCCTGCTTACCCTGCTTGTGTTCTGTCTTGCTGTCTCTCTTTGTGAAATAAATAAATAAAATCTAAAAAACAAAACAAAACTAAGTCCTGGGGGAGCCTGGGTGTCTCAATAAGTTAAGCAGCCAGCTCTTGATCTCAGGGTCCTGAGTTCAGGCCCCACATTGGGCTCATGCTGGGCATGGAACCTACTTAAAAAATAATAAACAAACAAACAAGCAAACTGAGTCCTGAAGAAAGAGGAGTTAGCCCAGGTCAACAAGGTGAGGCAGAGTCCTCTAGGCAGGGGGACCAACATACCTAAAGACCCTTAGGGAGAATGGGCTTCGCACATAATTTCAGAAACAGAGAAAAGGGTGATGTGCCTGAAACTTGATGAGTAGGGAGAAGAGAAATGAGAAATGAGGCCGGAGAGACAGATAAAAGTTAGTATAGCAAAAATTCCAGATCATTATGCAGAACATGCTATACACGAGTTTGCAGAAGGAGTTTTGTAGTAGCTGAAATGAAAAGAAGATCAATATGACTAAAGTCCAGGGATTCTGGTGAGAAAAGGGAGAGGAGGCTAGATAGGTACATAGACTCTGAAGAGCTTTGTAGGTCATGAGAAAATATTTTGTTTTTGGAAGCCATTACATTTAGATTAAGGAAGAAGAACCCTCCCCAAGTACACAAGTATATTTTTTCTAATATAGCCAAAAATGTAGGAGAAAAAAATGGAGAAAATAGGGCAATGAAAACTGAGGAAGAAATGTTTCTTTTAAAAGGTTAAAAGGTTATCATGATGATGACTAAAAAAGTAGGGCAGTAACAATATCAGTTTTGTGCTCATAAAAAAGTACTTTGGCTGCAGCCGTGGAGAATCATTTGCGTGTGAGCCCAAATGAATGTGGGGAAACCAGCTGGAGGTTAATTCTGTCACCCAGGAAAAGATGATGGCAATTTAGTCTGGGTGGGTGGATATAGTGTGAAGTGAATAAATTTAAAAGATATTTACATTTGATCCTCAGATATAGCTGAAAGTATATAAGGATCTTTCAGCTATCCAATTTCAGAGGATCTAATGTAACCCATGGTGACTATAGTTGATAACACCATATTATATTTTTAGAAAGAACAGTAAAAATATTTTATCTAAAAAATACAAGACATGTAGGAGGTAAAAAAAAAAAAAAAAGACAGACTTGGGGGTGCCTGGGTGGCTCAGTGGGTTAAAGCCTCTGCCTTCGGCTCGGGTCATGATCCCAGGGTCCTGGGATCGAGCCCCACATCGGGCTCTCTGCTCAGCAGGGAGCCTGCTTCTCCCTCTCTCTCTGCCTCCCTCTCTGCCTAGTTGTGATCTCTGTCTGTTAAATAAATAAATATAATCTTTAAAAAAAAAAAGACTTTAGTAACTTCTTTGTATATTGGCTTCCTAGGGCTATAATAACAAAATACCAAAACTTAAGTAGCTTTAAAAAACAGAAATTTATTCTGTCACAGTTCTGCAGACCAGAAATATGAAATCAAGGTGTTGGCAGGGTTGATTTCTTTTTTTTTTTTAATTTTATTTATTTATTTGAGAGAGAGGCAGTGAGAGAGAGCACAAGCGAGGAGAGGGTCAGAGGGAGAAGCAGACTCCCCATGGAGCTGGGAGCCCGATGCGGGACTCGATCCCGGGACTCCGGGATCATGACCTGAGCCGAAGGCAGTCATCCAACCAACTGAGCCACCCAGGCGTCCCTGGCAGGGTTGATTTCTTGTGAAGGCTCTGAGGGATAATTTACTTCATACCTCTCTCCTAGCTTGTGGTGGCTGTTAGCAATTATTTTGTTTTAAGATTTATTTATTTATTTATTAGAGAGAGTGCACGCACACAGTAGGGAGGGGAAGAGAGAATCTCAAGCAGACTCCCTGCTGAGCATGGAGCCTGATGCAGGGCTTGAACCCATGATCTTGAGATCATGACCTGAGCCAAAATCTAGAGCTGGACACTCAACCAACTGAACTACCCAGGTGCCCCTAGCTGAAAGTAATTCTTTGTGTTCCTTGGCTGGTAGACATGTCATTCCAATCTCTGCCTTCACCTTCACATGCCTTCACTTTCACCTTCACTTTCCCATGTCTCTATGTGTCTTTTTTTCCCTGTCTTTTTAAAGGACACCCATTACACCTATTTATTAGTTCTATGAAGAGAGGGAGGCCTAATTCAGGATGATCTCATGTTAAGAGTGTCTGCAAAGATTCTTTTCTAAATAGTCACATTCACAGGTACTAGGGCTTAGGACCTGGGCATATCTCTTGGGAGGACACAATAGAACCCACTATACTTGGCTAAGGGGATAAGGAAGAGATAAGTATCAAAGATTACTCTTGGGTTATAGGTTTGTACAATTAGACATACAGTGCTGTTATTCAGTAAGATATAGAATATTATAATAAGAATATATTTCAAGGAGGCAATTATGAATTTAAACTTGTATATACTAGGTTTTAGGTGGCTTTGATACCAGCAAGCAGAAATGTTGGGTAGACAGTTGGCATGTTCGATCTGGAGTGATTGAGTGGATGGTGGTGGTGCATATTAAGATAGAAAACAATGGAAGAAAACCAGGAGAGACTCATTTTAATCTTATTATGTTTATGAAACCTAGATATATCTGTATGGGAATGTCATATAGTTGGATTATAACGTAGGTGGTAGGTTAAATTCTAGTCATCAATTTATAGAGGATCATCAAAATGATGAGAATTAATGAGATTGCCTGGAGTACAGAGGGTTGAGTGAGAGAGAAGAGGCTTCAGACTTAGAGGAAGAAATCCTATCTTCCAAGGAAGAAACAGAAGAGGTGGCCAAAGAGGTAAGAGGAAAACTGGGAGACTATAGAGTAATGAACAATAGAGCAACAATAGAGTAATGAAAACTAAGGAAAAAGAGTGTTTCTTTCAAAAAGTTAACAGCTAGGGAAAGGAGTGTTTCAATATGGAAGGAGTAATCAACAGCATAAATGCTGTTGAAAGATCAAGCAACATGGAGACTGAAAACTTTCTACTGGATCAAGAATAAGAAAGTCAATAATGAGAGTAAAGAATAGTGTACGGAGGCTAGAACAGATTAAATGGGAGATGAGGAAATGGAAACATCTTTAAAACATTTTTTTGGAAGTGACCTCAAACTTAGAAAAAGTTGCAAACATAGGGGCACCTGGGCAGCTCAGTTAAGGCAGTTATCTGCCTTCAGCTCAGCTCATGATCTCAGGGTCCAGGACTGAGCCCCTGCATCAGGATCCCTACTCAGTGGGAAGTCTGTTTCACCCTTTCCTTCTACCCCCCCTCTTTTTCTCTCTCTCTCTCGCCTACTCTCTCAAATAAATAAAATCTTTTTTTTAAGAAAAAATTGCAAACATAAAAATAGCATGAAGAATACTCATATATCTTTCCCAGATTTTTCTACTGCTAACGTTTTATCCAGTTTCACTTTGTCATGAGCTGTGTGTGTGTGTGTGTGTGTGTGCTCGCATATGCATAAATAGTTTTTTTCTGAATTGTTTGAGGGTAAATTACATATATCATGACCCTTATCCTAAATACTCCACTGTATATTTCCTAAGAATAGAAATATTTTCTTATAGATCTGATACAGCAATTATAAATTATAAATATCAATTGTAATGGTAACTATCAATATTTACATTGACACCTTTATTTAACCCACTGTGCATATGACAATTGTGTTGGTTGATGTAATAGCATCCTTCATAGACTCTTTTCTTTTTCTCTACAGAGTACAAAATCAAGTTTAGGGGCAGGTATTATATTTAATTGTCATTTTGTTTTAATCTTCTTTCATCTCAACTATGTCCGCAGCTTTTCTTTGCCTTTCATGATAATGGCATTTTTTTGAAGAATGAGAATCCCCCATTTTATTTTCTAAATAAAATTTTCTTCCTTTTGAATTTGATTATTTTTGTGTGATTAGATTGAGGTTATACATTCTCAGCCACACTGTGTCCTTTTCACAGTATCACATCTAAATGTGCACAATGTGTAAACAGCTTTTTTTTTTAAAGATTTTATTTATTTATTATTTATTTATTTGTCAGACAGAGTGAACACAGGCAGACAGAGTGGCAGGAAGAGGCAGAGGGAGAAGCAGACTCCCTGCTGAGCAAGAAGCCTGATGTGGGACTCGATCCCAGGACGCTGGGATCATGACCTGAGCCAAAGGCAGCTGCCTAACCAACTGAGCCACCCAGCCATCCCTGTAAACAGCTTTTTAAAGAAGCTTGCTTGCTCAGGGAAGAAGAGAGATAAAGTTGTAGCTATAAGCCAGTATTTCTCAACGTTGGTTGTAAATTAGAATTACTTCAATAGCTTTTAGTATCAGTGTAGGGCTCCTCTTCTAGAGATATTGACTTAATTGGCCTTGGGTGGTCCCCAGACATTAAGCATTTTTAAAACTTCCTAAATGTTGGGACGCCTGGGTGGCTCAGTTGGTTGGACGACTGCCTTCGGCTCAGGTCATGATCCCGGGGACTCGGGATCGAGTCCCGCATCAGGCTCCCAGCTCCACGGGGAGTCTGCTTCTCCCTCTGACCTTCTCCTCGCTCATGCTCTCTCTCAAATAAATAAATAAAATCTTTAAAAACAAAAAACAAAAAACTTCCTAAATGTTATTAATTTGCAAGTGAGTTTGAGAAACATTGCTCTAAGAGTATGTGGGTGGTGACAGAGGTGATTTAACATCATAGAAGTTAAAGCACGTTTGAAAGATTTTTGGAAATCCTAGTACATAAGAAAAAGATTGAGGATTAAAGGAGATAAAGAGTTTTGACACCTTTTGTTTGAGGCCTTTATACTCTCCTTGAGTACAGTTATAGCAAAATTATATTATGGGATAAGAGACCATATTTACTATTCAATAATGAGGCGAGGATCATACTGGTAGAATATGACAAATTGTATGTGTTTTGAGATTTTCCGTGAAAGTCAAGTTTTCTTAGAAAACGTAAGAATCCAAAGTATACTTGCAGTTTTCCATATTTTAACTGTTAATTAATATTTTATCACAGAGATTAAAAATGTCCTTTCTCAGGGGAACCCTCTTACACTGTTGGTGGGAATGCAAACTGGTGCAGCCACTCTGGAAAACAGAATGGAGATTCCTCAAAAAGTTGAAAATAGAACTACCCTATAAACCAGCAATTGCCCTACTGGGTATTTACTGAAAGATACAAATGTAGTGATCCAAAGGGGCACATGCACCCCAGTGTTTATAGCAGCAATGTCCACAATACCCAAACTATGGAAAGAGCACAGATGTCTATCAACAGATGAATGAATAAAGAAAAAGTGGTGTGTGTATATATACACAATGGAATATTACTCAGCCATCAAAAAAAGAAACCTTGCCATTTGCAATGGCGTCGACGGAAATAGAAGGTATTATGCTAAGTGACATAAGTCAATCAGAGAAAGACAATTACCATAGTATTTCACTCACATGTGGAAATTAAGAGACAAAAAAGAGGATTATAGGGGAAAGGAGGGGAAAATAGAACAAGATGAAATCAGAGGGGGAAACAAACCATAAGAGACTCTTGATCATAGGAAACAAAGTGAGGGTTGCTGAAGGGGAATGGGTGGGGGGGACAGGGTAAATGGGTGATGTACATTAAGGAGGGGATATGATGTAATAAGCACTGAATGTTATATAAGACTGATGAATGAGGGTGCCTGGGTGGCTCAGCTGGTTTAGTATCTGCCCAGGTCATGATCTCAGGATCCTGAGATAGAGCCCCGCATATGACTCCCTTTTCAGTGGGGAGTCTGCTTCTCCCTTCCCTTCTGCTGTTTCCCCAACTTGTGTGTGCTCTCTCTCTCTCAAATAAATACGTAAAACTTTAAAAAAAAAAAAAAGAATGACGAATCACTGAACTCTACCTTTGAAACTAAAAAATTTTTTAAAAATCCTTTCTCATAATAGTTTCACCTTATCTATAGGAATGTACCAGGATATTTTACTTATGCCTAAACGTGTAGTAATATAATATGGTATCAAAGGTTTTTAATGTGGGGGGACCTGGCTGGGTCAGTTGGAAGAGCACATGACTCTTGATCTTGGAGTAATAGATCAAGCCCCAGGTGGGGTAGAGATAACTTAAATAAGTAAAACAAAAAAAAAGTTGTTTTTTTTTTGTTTTTTTTTTTAAAGATTTTATTTATTTATTTGAGAGAGAGGCAGTGAGAGAGCATGAGCGAGGAGAAGGTCAGAGGGAGAAGCAGACTCCCCGTGGAGCCGGGAGCCCGATGTGGGACTCGATCCCGGGTCTCCGGGATCATGACCTGAGCCGAAGGCAGTCGTCCAACCAACTGAGCCACCCAGGCGTCCCAAAAAAAAAGTTTTTAATGTCAAACTCTTAAAGACCATAAAAAGAATATGCTACACCTTGAAAGTAGATTTCTTAAAAATTTGTAAGATGGTATATATTACTTATCAGATAAGACAGAATCTTTTATTGTTGAAAGTGGAAAATATAACCACTAACGCCTAAGAAGAATGACTGAAAGACTTTATTATGGAATACATATTATTGTAGAAAAAGCTACAAAATATAAATGTGCTTCAGTTTTGAAATCTTTACTGAGAAAACAGTCGTGTTGTATGGGCTATTATAATTCATAAAGCTTTGATTGGTATTGACCAGGGGAGAGGAAGGAGATGAACTAAATAAACCATTTAGAGAAATTGGGAGTTTAAAATACTGTAGTATATTTCATAGAGGGAGAAATAGAGCTAGAAAGGAGTATGTCAACAAGTTAGTTAGAAAACGTTTGAAAGGGGCACCTTAGGTGTCTCAGTAGGTTAAGCAACTAACTGCCTTCAGCTCAGGCCATGATCCCAGAACCCTGGGGATGGAGTCCTGCATTGTACTCCCTGCTTATTGGGGAGCCTACCTTTCTCTCTCTGCCTTCTGCTTTTGCTCTCTCGCTCATGCTCTCTTTCGCAAGTAAATAAAATCTTAAGAAAAGAAAAGAAAAGATTTGAAAAATTTGGAAGTTAAGAAAGTTAGAAAAGAAAAAAGTTGAGGGGTGCCTGGGTGGCTCAGTGGGTTGGGCCTCTGCCTTCCGCTCAGGTCATGATCTCAGGGTCCTGAGATCGAGCCCCGCATCGGGCTCTCTGCTCAGCAGGGAGCCTGCTTCCTCCTCTCTCTCTCTCTCTCTCTCTCTCTCTCTCCCTGCCTCTCTGCCTGCTTGTGATCTCTGTCTGTCAAATAAATAAATAAATAAATAAATCTTTAAAAAAAAAGTTGAAACAAGATTGTGATTAGAGGGGCGCCTGGGTGGCTCAGTGGGTTAAGCCTCTGCCTTCAGCTCAGGTCATGATCCCAGAGTCCTGGGATCGAGTCCCGCATCAGGCTCTCTGCTCAGCGGGGAGCTTGCTTCCCCCGCCCCCCCCTACTTGTGATTTCTGTCAAAGAAAGAAAGAAAGAAAGAAAGAAGGAAAGAAAGATAGATTGTGATTAGACTCTTTCAGTTATCCTCATCTTTACCATCATATAATTATACTTATGTCTAGGTCGCTTCTAAATTAATTTAAATTTTTTATTGAGGTGAAAATTTATATAAAATACAGCTATTTAAACATGTACAATTAAAAAATGTACAATTCAGTGCTATTTAATGCATTTGCCATGTCGTGCAACCACCACCTGTATCTATTGTTGGAAATGTTGTTGGAATGTGTTGGAATATTGTTGGGAAAAAATATTGTTGGAAAATGTTGGAAAACATTTTCAACACCCCATATCCATCAGGTAGTCTGTCCCTATTTCTACCCCCCACCCCAGTTATTAGAAATCACCAATTTGTTTTCTTTCTCAATGGATTTACCTATTCTGGATAGTTCATACAAATGAAGTTATACAGTGTGGACCTTTTGTGTCTGGTTTCTTTAACTTAGCATAATTTTTGAAATTCATCTACTTTATATCATATATCCATACTTCGCTTCTTTTTATGGCTGAATAATAGTCCATTGTGTAAATGTCACATTCTGTTTATTCATTCCTCTGTTGATGGACATTTGGGTTGTCTTTATATTTTGGTTTCTAATTTTGCTGCTCTGAATATTCATGTGTAAGTTTTTGTGTGAACATCTGTTTTCAGTTCTTTTGGGTACAGATCTAGGAGTGGAATTGCCAGGTCATATGGCAATTCAATATTTAACTTCATTGAGGAACCACCAAACATTTTCCATAGCAGCCATATCATTTACATTTCTACTAGCAATGTTTGAGGATTATACTTTTTCCACATCCTCTTTCCACTTTTTTGAATATAGCTATTCTAGTCAATTTGAGTGCCATGTCATTTGGTTTTGATTTACATTTCCCTCTTGACTAATGATATTGAGTATTACTTCATATGCTTACTAATAGCTATTACCATATATTCTTTGGAGAAATGTCTGTTTAAGTCGTTTACCCACTTTAAAATTGGGTTGTCTTATTAAGTTGTAAGAGTTCTTTATATATTCTGGATACTACACTCTTATCAGATATATGACTTACAAATATTTCCTCTCTTCCTATATTGATTTTTCCACCTGTGTCCTGGAAGTCATTTCTTCTTCTGAAAAATCTTGGCAACAAATATATTGCTAACTATGCCTCTGCCACTTAGTCCTTCTTAAGGGCTTCAGATATGCTCATTATAAAAGACACTTGGTGTTTCTTAAACTGGGTGCTGAGTACATAAGTGTTCATTTTATTTATATATTTTACTGTTACTCATATATATAGGTTATATTCCTTCTTGCATACAGAAGAAAAAATATAAAGGCTTAGCAATGCTGCTTCCTCTCATTACTACCCCATTCTCCTATTTCTTTCTTCTCTTTTCATTGACATACTTAGAATGTAATGAATGTAATGTAACATACATAGAATGAGTGGCCAATATTCCCCCCTTCATTTTATCTACAGCTAATTCCTCTTTAATCTTTTGCAATATAACTTCTTTGCCCATCTTGAAATAATAACACCTCTGATTCTCTGCCCCACCTCCGTCTTTATTCCTTCTTCCCAGGGTAAGTCACTAATGACTCACTTTGTTGCAATATGCAGATGACTCTTCAATCTGAGTCTCCAAACCGAAGCCCTAACCTAAATTTTAGAACTCTTAACTATATCCTGGACAGTCCCAGTCTTTCACTTTACAGGATATATTTCCCCTATTAATCAAGGTTGTTTTGTTGTTGTTGTTTTCTAATCCAAATCCCATTTCTTCAAACCACATTAGTTTCAGTCGCAAGAGTTTTGTAGTAATTGCTGGTTCCTCCCTCTTCAATCGCTCCTTACATCAGTTATCACGTCTTGTGATTTCTACTTTAAATGCCTTTCATTTCCACTCAGTGGCTATCACCCCCATTTTAATCCATTATCACGGGGTGCTGGAATTATTTCAACAGTCCCTCTCCCTCTGATTCCACTTCCTTTCCCTCCTTAAGTGATAATGGAAATTTTTAAGAAAAATGATGTGATGAAACGTGGGGCTAGATAAGAAAGATTCCTTTGGTAGTATCGTGGAAGACGAAGTGGAGAAGGGAGGGTGTTGAAGCAAAGACTCCCTGAATTATGGCAATGGCAGTAGGGAAGATGTATGAAAAAGCGTAAAGTCCACTGGTGACCCTTTGAAACTGGAAGGATTTATATCTAATATCCTGTATTCTACTTCCATAAATTAAGTACGTCAAGTGAATTTTGCTTAGGGAGGCAAACCGGTGCCTGTTAAGAATTGTCTCGCTCGGAGTGAGCCAGCCAGCCTCCATCATCCAGATGGCGGATCCCAGATTGGCCGCCTGAGTGTCAGGGAGCGGCCTCTCTAGCTACTATCTCTATGGTTCGCGGAATCTCCAGGTCGCGGGTTGACCGGGCCGGCGTTTGCGCGTGCGCGAGCTCCAGCGCGTGCCCGCCCTCCCGCAACTGCCCAAAGCCCGGGGTGGGAGGGGTGGGTCTGGGAACGTTGCGGCGGTAGCCGCCGCGTCCCCAACCCCTAGGGTTATTCCCGGGCCGAAACTGCCAGGGACTCTTCCGTCGCCTCCTCGGGCGGCACTCACCCGGCCCTAGATGGTGGGTCCGGACGATGCCGGAGCCTGCTCGGGAAGAAACCCCAAGTTGCTCCCGGTGCCGGAGCCCGCGGGCCAGGACGGGAAGATGATCCGGGCCACCGGCAGCTTTGGCGGAGGCGTCGGCGCTGTGGAGCGGCCGGCGGAGGAGGAGGGGGAGGAAGAGGAGGAGACGCCGCCTCAGCAGCTCCTTCGGCGCTACCTCGCGGCGGCCGGGGGACAGCTGGAGCCGGGGCTGTGCTACTGTCCACTCCCCGCTGGCCAACCCCGCGCCCCCCTGTCCCCGGCAGCTCCGCGCTCGGACGCCTGCCCGCGGGACTCGGGCTCCAAGCACCGAGGCACGGAGGTGGCGGATGCCCGCGCGCCGCGGCATAGAGGCATGACCAACGGGGACTCGGGCTTTCTGCCGGGCCAGGACTGTCGGGACCTGGAGGAGGCTCGCGGGCTGGCCCGCGCGGGCGGTCGGGATCCGCGCCACCGCCGTCTCCGCCTTGAGGGGCCTGGCGACGAGGACGCGGACGGCGCGGACAACCCGTCCGACTGGGCCGCGCCTCTCGAAGACCCGCTGCGGAGCTGCTGCCTAGCAGCGGCGGACCCTGACAAACCGCAGGGCGCGGGCAGCGGCTCGGAGGGCGGCCGGGCCAGCGACGGCGGCCTCAGCAGTGAAGACGTGGAGCGGCCGGGAGCAGGCGCTGGGGGTCCCGAGGAGGGCGCGTCCGCCGCCGCCTCGGCCGGGAGGACTAGCGGGGGCGCGGGCGCAGAGCCGCGCCCCGGCGTCTCGGACGTTCACGTGAACTCTCGGAACACGTTCGAGGTGAGCCGCGACCACCTGCCCCACGCCGGGCCGCCGGTGCCCGCGCCCGCCGCGGAGCAGGGCGCCGCTGGGCCTTCGGCCCGGGCTCGACGGAGCGGCGGTTTCGCCGACTTCTTCGCCAGGTACAGCGCAGGCTGCGCCAGGGCTCGGGGCGGGCTCGGGGCCGGGGCGGAGGTCGAGGCCGGAGCTGGCGGAGAGAGGCTTGGGGACCACCTCCGTCCGGGCTCTTTGCTGGCGTCAGGACTTAGCTTTGATTTGTCACCGGGAGAAGAGGAACTGGGTCTGCACTGTGTTGCCTGTCAGAGAAGTTGCCAACTTTCTGGGGAGCGAATCTTTCTGTTCCTCTGTGGTCTGGAGGCTATACCTGCTCTTCACACCTGGTTTCCGTGTATTCAGGTCCTGGCAGTGTGCTAATGCCACAGCTGCAGTTTTGCCTCCTGCGGAAAAGCAGACAATCTACTACGAGGATTAGGAGTGGTGTGTGAGGTTGGGGGTGGGCGCGGCGGTATGTGTGTACGGGTGTGGTTGTGGAAGAGAAAGGGAAGTCATTTTGCAGACACGACTGTGTGGAGTCTAAAACCCATTCAAGTGACTTGGGAATTCTTGAAATTAGAACTGATTGTGTTTCATAGTGTTTAACTGTTTCAATGACTTTTATTAAAATGCAGTCAGTTACGGGTTTAGAATTTGATTCCGGCCCTTATATCCAAGTTACTATGGCGCTTTATCTCCAAAATCCCTTTTCTGTACTTCTGCCAAATAGGCCTACGCTTTTTTCAGCAACTTTTAAATTTTTGATGCTATTGTATTTGTGTTTGACCTGCTATTCTTGAAATTAAGTAATGGTGCTGGACATTGCAGATTTCGGAATAGGGTTTGATAGGGATAAATTACTCATCCTAATGCACATTAATGAAATGCCATTTTTCTGGACTCTTCTTGCTTGATACGCTTTTTTTCCTTTTAATCTCTAGGCAAATTTCCCAACTTGTAAACTCTCCCCTTCAGAGTTCTTCTGTGCTTTTGTTTCCTTTTCAGGGATCTTTATAGAAATGAAGCCAATTCTACAGCTCCAGTTTTAGAGGATTATACAATCTGTGTGCATTTTTGTAGACACACAATTTTCTGATTGTAATTTTTTTCTATTTTATTATCATTTATTTCCCCTTGTATGAATTTACAAAAATTTATAAAGTTGTTTACATGAAGATCGGGAAATCCTAATTTTGTTTTACTTGTAGGACAAAATATATAGTAGTGAGATCTGTATTTGTGCCTATAGTTGCAAAAGTATACAAAAATATACTTAAAGCTTATAGTGGCAGTATTTTAAAAGTTTGCAAGGTGAGCTAAACTTATGCATTTGTGAACTTTGGGTATTTTTTGGTCATGCTTTGATGTCGGGTACCAGGCAATTTTAGACCTAGAAGGGGCTTTGGAGATTGCTAATTCAATCACAGAATACCTGCTCTGTGCCACCATTGGAAACAGAGATGATTTGCACAGTAGAGTGCAGGCTAGTAGGTATTAAGTTTGAAGACAGATTCATATATACGCATTGTAAATTATGAGCAATAACAAGGCAAATCTATTATAAGAGGTTTTTCATATTAATAGTAGGGCGGAATTTTGATATGATTTTTTTCTTTAATCTGTAGACTAATAGGATTTCAGTTAATATAAGTAGCTGACATTTATATAGCCATATTAAGCTTGTGTATCAGAGCACTGGATTTGAAGTCGGAAAACAGGTACCATGAAGTTAATTTCTCTAAGCCTCATTTTTCTTAATTGACATTTGAATGTCAAGATTCTAGGTATCAATTGCTTCTTTGTATAAGACACTTGGAAAGGGGCACAGTCAGAGGCACAATTTTTCTTTTAGCATTTAACCAAAACCTTACTTGGATTCGGAACACCTTAGAGACAGAGACTATGATATTCGTCTCTGAGTCTACAGTACCTAGCAGTGATATTGAGAACCTTGCTCAGTTTGTGTTGGATTGGCAACTTTCATAGATTCTTCCTCTTCACTATTCTCTAGGTTGTGTAACTTTATTTTTTGTTAGTAAGTCAACTCGGGGCTTGAGCTCCTGACCCTGAGATGAAGACCTGAGCTGAGATCAAGAGATCAACTGACTGAGCCACCCAGGTGCCCAGAGTAATTTTGAAGAAGTCTCCCATCCCTGGGTAGAATAATTAGACATTTCCTTTGCCTTGACAACCTGTGAGGGGTTTTTTTTGTCATTGTTGTTGTTGTTTTCCCTTCATGTGTACAATTATCATTTTTTTTTAAGATTTTATTTATTTATTTGATAGAGATCACAAGTAGGCAGAGAGGCAGGCAGAGACAGAGAGGAAGGTAAGCAGGCTCCCTGCTGAGCAGAGTCTGATGCGGGGCTCCATCCCAGGACTCTGGGATCATGACCTGAGCCAAAGGGCAGAGGCTTTAACCCACTGAGCCACCCAAGTGCCCCTACAATTGTCATTCTTAAGCCTGGAGCTCCAGATGTGGGATCCCTTTGGGGATATCTTGTTCTAGGACGTATTCTTGTTCTTGGGAGCAATCCCTACCTACAGCCACTTCGTTTTTTGATGAGGAAGTTCACTGTTTACATAAGGTATTTTAGGTAGCTAATGGCAGAGCTGGAATTAGAAACCACGATTCCTGATTTTCAGACCAGGTTAACATTTGATCACAATTTACATTGACCCATGGTTTTTTTCTCTCCCACCTGATTATCCTCCATCTTTCTTCTCTTTCTGCTTCCTCTCTTTCTCTTAACCTGGCAAAAATCTATAATAGAAATACTTTTAAGGAATAGTTTCATGTTTGTTTTAACTTAAGTAGAGAGAGGGGAACATATTACAACGGTTTATCTATTACTACAAAGTTATCTTCAGTTGAGACACATCATTGACAGAAGCTTCATTGAAGGGTAGAAGTTCTGTAGAAGCTAAAATAATTTTGTCCAGGATGGGACTGCTCTCCATATCCTACTTTCCTTCTTTTTTCAGGTGAAGTGAGTTCTTGTTCAGTCCCTGTTGGGGGCTTCACATGGGCATTCCTCTGTGAATGAATGGTGACTAGACTATGGGAGCCCCAGAAGTAATATTCCCTCAGATCCTTGGTCTGGTCTTGTCTTTTCTTTTCTTTTCTTTTTTAAGATTTTATTTGTCAGAGAGAGTGAGCACAGGCAGACAGAGTGGCAGGCAGAGGCAGAGGGAGAAGCAGGCTCCCCGCCGAGCAAGGAGCCCGATGTGTGGGATCATGACCTGAGCCGAAGGCAGCCGCTCAACCAACTGAGCCACCCAGGTGTCCCTCCTTGGTCTTTTCTTATCCATAAATGTTTAAAATGTTAGGTTAGGGAGCACCTGGGATGGCTCAGTCATTTGAGCTTGGACTCTTGGTTCTGCTCATGATCTCAGGGTTGTGAGATCCAGCCCTGCATCCAGTTGGGGAGTTTGCTTGAGATTCTCTCCCTCCCTGCTGCCTCTCCACTGCTTGTGTATGCTCACTTGCTCTCTCTTTTTCTCTCCTTCTCTCTCTCTCCCTACCAAATAAGTAAATCTTTAAAAAAAAAATAAATGCTAGGTGGGTACACCACTCCTACTGTCACCAACTTAGCAGTAAAGAGGAGTTGAAAACTTAAAAAAAATATATCTTATAGAGTTTCCAGGCTAGCTTTCATTCTTTAAGGATCTGTTTATTACTCTTTCTTTCTTTTTTTTATTTTTAAGATTTTATTTATTTATTTGAGAGAGAGAAAGTGAGAGAGAGATCCTGAAACAGGGGAGGGTCAGAGGGAGAAGCACACTCCCTGAGCCCGATGTGGGATTCGATTATGCGACTCCAGGATCATAACCTGAGCCAATGGTAGCTGCTTAACCCAACTGAGCCACCTAGGCGCCCAGTTTTTTCCTTACTTTTAAAAAGGAGAATTGACATTGTAGATTATGAAAAATACAGATCCATGTAGCTTTTTCTGTAATTATTGACTTCTGAAACTTACTTGATATGGTAAAAGATTATTTTCACAGAACACATATTACAGTTAAATTGAACATGGAAGACTAAAGGCTCGTTTAGTGATTTCTTTTCCTTTTAAAATTTTTTTTATTTTATTAAGAAGGCTCCACACCCAGCATGGGGCTTGAACTCACCACCCTGAGATCAAGGTCCGAGATCAAGGCCTGAGCTGAGATCAAGGGTCAGACACTTAACCAACTGAGCCACTCAGATGTCCCATGCAATTTTTCTTTATTTAAGATTCTCAGAAACAACAAAATCAACTACATTCCTTTTTTCCACCTAGAATTTGCGCTGGTTGGCAAGATTATAATTCACCTGACTGAACGATCATAGACTTCTGTCAGATAGGGCTCCCTTATTTGTTGCACAGCATGTATTCCTCCCAACCAACTAAAATAAAAACCTATTTCTCAAAAAAATTCCTTTTTCAGCATTTCAATAAAGAAGAGGCAAAATATCAAATTTCTGATAAGTTTTAAAAGATTTTTAGAGTTACCCAAATCAGGGGTGCAGTATAATTATTTGTAAGGCAAATGAAGGAATATCTTGATTTAAATATTAAATTAAAAAATATATATTAAACTTTTGTTACTGCAAGAGATCATAAAATATGCGAAAGTATTTTTTATGTCACTAGTGAAATACCTTTGACATTACATTTTTAGGAAAGCTGAAAATAATACGTAATTCATTGCTCTAGAATAAAAGTAAGACCCTTTAAAATTTTAGAATGTTGTGAAGCTACCCATTATATTAGATTAAGGAGCTAATGGCTCAAGAGCCTTTTGTATTATTTGTTCCCTGTATCTGATATCCACTCCCCCCATTCCCCTCACCCCACCATTGAGTGCTTTCTTAAGACACAAAACACTAAATTACTGAAAATACAGCTCTGGTTCAAGGACATTACGTAGAAATTTGTGGTTTTAGGGTGATTGGTTAGAAATGTAATAATCTAAATATAAGTCAGGTAGAAAATATTGGAAGACTCCCAATTTTTCTGAAACTAAGATAATTTTAATATAGTGGGCGGGGGGGTGGGGCAAAGCGAGAGGGAAAGAGAATCTTATATAGGTGCCAGGACCAGCGCAAAGCTGACATGGGGCTCAGTCTCACAATCCTGAGATCATGACCTGAGCTGAAATCAAGAGTCAGACAGTAACAAAGCAGACCCTTACTCCAGTATTGACTTGGAGTTACTCGTTTGGTAGAAATTTTTTGAACTATTAAAAATGAGCATAACAAATAACACAGAGGAGACATGGGGAGATGGAGAGGAGAAGGGAGTTGAGGGAAATTGGAGGGGGAGATGAACCATGAGAGACTATGGACTCTGAAAAATAACCTGAGGGTTTTGAAGGGGGTGGGAGGTTGGGGGAGCCAGATGGTGGGTATTATGGAAGGCACGCATTGCATAGAGCACTGGGTGTGATGCAAAAACTATGAATTATGTTACGCTGAAAAGAAATTTTAAAAATGGGCATAGAGATTTACTCTATTTTTTAAATACTTTTATTTTAGGATAGTTTCCGATTTACAGAAAAGTTGCAGAGAGAATTCTGGTATATGCCTCACCCAGTTCTCCTATTGTTAATATCACATTACTGTGGTACATTTACAACAACTGAGAAACCAGCATTTGTACATTGCTATTAATTAAACTTCACACTTTATTCAGCATAGAGATATTGACTAAAAGATTTTTATTTGGGGAGCAGTTGTGTTTTAATGTACAATAAGAAATGTTTAAAGTAGAAGGAACTTTAAGGATCACTTTATTCATCATTTAATGTCCTATGGAAAATCAGCAGTGGTGTTAATCAGAGAAATCTCTGATTTGCTAGGTATCACCTAGTAGGGTGGTATTAATTAATATTGGAAATGAGTTAGACATGGTAATTAATTGTTCTTCAGGTGGACCAAGGGCATTAATTTCCAAGGCTTTGCAGTTCACACTATTCAGGACAGTATTTAACAACCATTGTTTACCTATTTGCCTCTAGAAAAAATTATGAAAGCATATCTTAATTCTATATAATTTCATATTTTTCCAAAGTTACATTGATATGTGTTTTCTAATTCTGGAAATATTCCCCGTGACCTATTAAGGGTGGGATTTATTTTTATTTCACAATTGTTTGCCTATGGTCAGATAGTGAATGAGTAAAAGAATCAGAACTTGAGCAAAGATCTGATTCCTAGGACTTGAAGCTTATATACTAATTTCTACAAATTCTGAGAAGTTTATGAACAGAAACATAATTTTTGGTGTAGTAAAAATACTGTGGGCTTGAGAGATAAGAAATTTGGTTTTTGTCCTGGGTAAGCTTCTTCTGCCGTTAAATAATTGTGTGACCTTGGGCAAATTAACTAAATTTAGTTAGTTTCCTCATCTGTGAAATTAGGAGATTCAGAGTCCCTTCCAGCTCCAATACACTGTGATATTATATGATTTTCTTGCAATACTTTTATAGACCTCAAAATTTTACCAGCTACATATTGCAAATGTGGACTGAGTTAAAGATGGTGCTTTAAAAAAACACGATGTTTGTTGCATCTGTAAAATGAGAAAGTTGAAATATCTCCAACTCTAAATTCTGCCCTGCGGCTCTTTCCACCATCTTTCCGTGTCACCATAATGGTGCACGTGAATGTCCTGGCAGATGCTCTCGAGAGCATTAACAATGCTGAAAAGAGAGGCAAACACCAGGTTCTTACAGGCCATGCTCCAAGTCGTCATCCAGTTTCTAACTGTGTTGAAGCAGCATCGTTATACTGAGAGTCAAAATTTTTTTTTAAGATTATTTATTTATTTAACAGAGATCACAAGTGGGCAGAGAGACAGGCAGAGAGAGGGGAAGGGAAGCAGGTTCTCTGCCGAGCAGAAAGCCCAATGCCGGCCTCGTTCCCAGGACCCTGGGATTGTGACTTGAGCCGAAGGCAGAGGCTTTAACCCACTGAGCCACCCAGGCGCCCCCTGACAGTCAAATTTGAAATCATTGATGATCACAGAGCAGGGAAAATTGTTGTGAACCTCATGGGCAGGTTAAACAAGTGTGGAATAATCAGCCCCAGATTTGACTTACAACTCAAAGATCTAGAAAAATGGCAGAATCATGGGCTCCAGTTCTCCCAGTTTGATTTCACTGTACTGACAACCTCAGCTCGCATCAGGGACCATGAAGAAGGAAGTTGAAATAACATAGGAGGGAAAATCCTGGGATTCTTTTTCTAGGGATGTAATACAAATAAATAAAATGTGCAAATAAAATGGATTCATGGAAAAAAAAATAAATTCTACATTGCACATTTCTTTTAGTAAAGGTCTAACTCTGCCCCAGAATAATGCTGAACATCAATAATTTAGTTTCTTACATATGGGTAGTATAGACCAGCAGCTCTAATTAGAAAATTCTGGATTTTTCTCCTTTTAATTTCTTTGGAGTAAGAGAGAAAATAGGATAAGTAAATTCTAGTTAATCAGTGTAGTGGAATTTGAGACCTTAACTTCCGGACCACGAGTTCTATTTCAGAGGTTGCCAGTGTTCCACTTTGGTGAACTAATAGCTTAGTATAGTAATTCCAAGCTTTTGTTATACTTCAAAATCACCTAAAAGCACATTTTAAAAAATGAGATTCTCCAGAATCCACAACTCCTACCTTGTTAGATTCAGGGGACTTGCTTTTGGCAGATGGCATATTCAAAATACAGGATAGTTTGGTGTTAAAAATGCTGGCCCTGGAGTTAGACTGCCTTGGTTTGAATTAGCTTATCTTGCTGTAGAATTCTGCACAAGTTACTTGACCCATCTAGTTCTTAGGCAACTCATCCATAAAGTAAGGATAATGGTGATACCCACCTTATGAGACTGTCCATGAGATAATGGTTTAAGTGTGTTGTATTTCTTATTTGACATACAGCGAAGGCTCAGATGTTCTTACTCAGACTTCAGTATGACAGCTGTAGTCCCTTCCCCAGCTTCATCACTGACATCCATTGGTTTAAAGAAATGAAGAGATGTAACATTATGATCTAAAATTTCCAGAAGTCTTGAAACTTTGACTAAAAAGCAAATCTGAGAAGGAACTGAAAGGGCGGAATGTTGAGATGGATTAAAATATTTGTATCTTTTATTGTTTTAAGGAACTTTACACACAGGCAAAGCCAGATTTTTAGTTTAAGTTCATGAAATGTTTAACTTGGCTCACTCATACATTTCAAAGTTAGTATGTTGTTGTGGGAAAGCTTTGGGAAGAGTGGAAACATTTGGAGATTTTGAGGTGACACATCTGTTACCCATCTCCAAACATATTGGGAAGGGGAAAGTCAGTCCTTTTTGAGGCAGTTTATTTTCCTAGGAACTCTGCTATCTACCCTGAGTTGTCCCCAGGTAGTTCTGATTGATAAGTTCCTTGGGTCCTACTACAATAATTCCTAAACTTTAGTGTTTAAAATTACCTGGACGGAGGAGATTGTTAAGAATGGGGAATTCTTGAGCTCCCCCACTCTGTTTTTGATTCACTAGATCTTGGGTGGGGCCCAGCAGGAAACCAAGTATTTATTTAACAAGGACTCCCTAGTGATTCTGATGCAGGTGGTTCCCAGACTGTAATTACTGAAATAATTGTTGATAGGTTTCCTCAGATAATAACTGGAAGAAGGTACAACATGCATTTACAACTCATATTACCTTATTGATTTAAAATTGGGTCATGTCAATTATTATCTGATCTCTCTGATATAAGGAATTTGAGAAGCAGGGCAGGAGGTCCTGGCAGGTAGGGAGAGGGAAAAAATGAAACAGGATGGGACCTTGGAGGGAGACAAACCATAAGAGACTCTTAATCTCAGGAAACAAACTGAGGGTTGATGTGGGGTGGGAGGGGGATAAGGTGACTGGGTTAGGGTCATTGGGGAGGGTATGTGCTATGGTGAGTGCTGTGAGTTGTGTAAGACTGAAGATTCACAGACCAGTACCCCTGAAGCAAATAATACATTATATGTTAATAAAATAAAATAAAATTGGGTCATATGTAAGTCCTGTAATTGGTGAGTATAAGTACAGGTATGGTAGAGAACAGGGGTAAATACAAATGTGTAAGTATTTTGCTAACTTTCACTAGGTTGAGAAGTTATCTCTGCCTGATTTAATCGTAGTTTCCTTTTTTTAGTGGGAAGGGTCCTTTTTTTTTTTTTTTAAAGATTTTATTTATTTATTTGACAGAGATCACAAGTAGGCAGAGAGGCAGGCAGAGAGAGAGAGGAGGAGGAAGCAGACTCTCTGCCCAGCAGAGAGCCCCAATGAGGGGCTCATGACCTGAGCTGAAGGCTGAGGCTTTAACCCACTGAGCCACCCAGGTGCCCCGTGGGAAGGGTCTTTTACTTTCATTTTATGCTGTGTAGATAGCCATGCTTGCCTGTTCTGTGGAAAGTTTTAACTTTCAAAATCTTACTCAGATCTCTTTAACGTGGAGACCTAACTTCTTACTTATAGCTTATCAAAAAAGGTGTTGATTTTCCTTCCTTCTGCTGCTAGTTGTAACTCTTTTCCGTGCCTTTAAGAAAAAATCCTGCAGATTGCACATGGCTTATTCCCCTGTAGAATTTGCTGCTTCAGCCTTTCTTGGACTTCTTATTTCTGTGGCCAAAAGAAGAAAGAGAGGGAAACCCATGTGACTGTCTGGGTTTTCAGCAGGCTCTTTCCTGCAATTAAGAGAAGTTTACCTTAGGAAACCAAGCTACAAGTTACGCTCCTAGTTAGAGCTAGTTTGAGAGTGAACTTAGTAATATGTTTAAACTTACCCTTGAATTTGGCTTTTCACTTTCTTTTTAATTTGAATTTTATTTTGGGATACATTATTGGCTAGAAAATATTTCCATCTGCCTGTTTCTAACCCCACAGAGATTAAAACATTCTGAGTTTGGAACTGAACATGATAGTTTTGAAATCAAATTATGTGCTATTTTCTCGTATTTTCCCAAATACCGTAATGTATAACTACACATCATACATTGGGAATTATTTACAGTTTCCAAATCTGGTTTTCATCTAGACTGTTTGTAGTCCTCTTCTAGTTAGGTAGGGGAAATACTTTTATTGCCCTAAGAAAAAGGTATTCAGAGACTATAAATTTAAAATTTTTTTGTAAGAAGAACAGAAAATGCTCATCTTTTTTTGGCTTAAAAAATAGAAATTTATTATCCGTTAGCTCTGTAGGTCAGAAGTCTAATAATATATGTCTCAATGGGCTAAAATCATGGTGTGAGCAGGGCTAGAGGCTTGAGGGGAGGGTCCATTTCCTTGTCTTTAGAAAATACTCTTATTATTTGCTTTTGAAAAGCAGGACAGGAAATATACAATAAAACTACTAAGGACAGTAGTTGTTTCCATACTATTCCAGTTAAGGTGGTAAGGAAAAGTTAAAATTAGAGAGTGTGAAGTTACAGTTACAGACAGGAAAAGCTGTTAAGAGAATGAGTTTGAAGACATTTCTACAGAGAAAAATTGCTGAGGAGAATTCACGTTAGTTGGAAGTTAGCTCTGTACTTTGGCTGCTAGGCTTCAGAGTATTGCTATAGATTATCCGCATATTTATTTTTCTGCTTACCTGCTTACCTCAGTACCCTTGTAGAGGTTTCTGGCAACTTGTTGCCTCCTTTAATATGCCTGCTATGCCTCCCTCTTAACTTCCCTAATGTCCCCAGCCTCTCATGGCCTCTTAAGAAGTCATATTGTACAGCAGAAATATTTTTTAATGACAGGTATGTATCTGTGTGTGTATATGTATGTGTGTGTATGTGTGTATATATGTATCCTGTAATATATATAATATACAGTAGGTTAATATTTATGGTGTAGACATGATGTAATGTATATAATGTAAAGTAGCCTCTATATATATGGTTTAATTTAGATTCTAAAAGTTCAGGTGCTAGTATGATAGACACAGATATTAAAAAGCACTGTTTTATGCAGTGTGTTCTTCCTTGAGATTCAGTATTAAAAGGAAAATTTTTCATAAGCACCGTGGTGAACCTAGCAAACAATTAAAATCCCTCTCACCCATAAGGAGAAAATTAATTGCTCGTTAGCAGGAAGATAAGTTGTGTAGTTTTAAATTTAAGTTCTGAAATAAACTATTGAAATTTTAAGTCAGTGAAAGGTCTCAACTTAAGAGTGTTAAAATGTAGGTTTTTAAATAAAATGTAACGCCTTTTTTTTTTTTTTTTCCTCTTACATGGCCCTTGACAACCCTGTTGGACTGACTTTTTAACTTCATTGGTACTACCTAGGATTGAAGAGATTGAAATCCTGGATGTTGTTTGGAAGACAGATTTGTTGTGATTCAGAACTGGGTGTTGGGAACCAAAATTTGTTATCAAAGACTAATAACATTTTTGATAAATAATTATATAAAGGTAACCAATACAATAATTGAACATATAACCAGAGAATAATGGCAATCTTTGTGATATACTCCCAGAAATGCATTAATACTGTTAAGAATACCTAGGACAGAAATTAAGTTTCAAAATGGGGCATACAAATAACTGAGAATTGGGGGCACCTGGGTGGCTCAGTGGGTTAAGCCTCTGCCTTCAGCTCAGGTCATGATCTCAGGGTTCTGGGATGGAGCCTGCATCCCCCTCTCTCTCTGCCTACCTCTCTGCCTGCTTGTGATCTCTCTCTCTGTCAAGTAAATAAAATCTTAAAAAAAAAAAAACACAACAACACTGAGAATTGTACTGCAGGAAGGAACAATTTTAGAAGATAACCACTATTACCTTTTCCCAAATAAAATAATAACTGTATATTTAATGAGGAGATAAGACCGTTTTGTTCTAAGAGACCACCAAAATACAATGTTTTGATTTAGTTGTCTTTTTAATGGAAATATCACAACACCTTGATCACTAGAGGGATTTCAAATATGCTACTGCAAGATAAGTTCTATCGTGCATGCCATCAGTTCAAGAAGTACTTCTAGGTCAGGCCTGAGCAAAAGGTCAACAAAACAAACCAGTAACAACCAGCACCACCATAGAGCTAAATGTGTTTGCCTCTTTATTCTTAGAGAATTTGGGCACCTGATGGATATTGTTTAGCCTCTGCTTGAGTTCTTTCTCTAACAGGGAGGTCAGTTTCCTCAAGGCAGCCTATTGAGGAAATAATAATTGTTAGAAGTTTCTTTATGTGGAAAACAGTGTATCTCTTTGTAATGTTTCTAGTCCTAATTTGCCCTTTAGAGCCACAAAGAACAAGTTAGGTGTTTTTTT
>PISX010014055.1:0-28992 GCA_004024625.1 Mellivora capensis | reverse complement strand
ATTAAATTCAATCCTTGTTAGAAGGAATCCCTAACAGATTGTGTGACTTACGCTTATACCAGATGTCTTTTTGTGAAGCTTTGGTGGAAGAAAACCTTGAATCTGATTTTTGTTTTGAGGGAAGTGGGATGACATGAAAATGGAGAGTCATGTGAAAAATTATGTCTACCATGTTTTGTAAGGAATTTGATGAGGGGGGGAAAGAGCCAGAATAGCTGTCAGGCTGGTTGTTTTGCTCTCATGAATCAGAAAGAAAACAACCTCCGGGAAAACCATTAGAGTGTTAAGTTATTGTACAATCAAGTCTTCACATTCAGTGCACATGTTCTGTACATTGCTTCATAAAAGTGGGTGCTGGCAGTATACCTTCAGCCATTTCAGGGATTGTATGAGGTAAAGACAAAGTATGGAGACTTCCAAACTCCTTGTAGATAAAGAACATGTCTATTTTGTCTCTGCATAGAGGCCTAGGTCCTTATATGTAATAGGAAAACAAAGATTTATTGGGTTACAGCTTTAAAAAGGTACAAGAATGTAATATAGCTAAATGTCTGGAACCTTTGAAATGGTCACTTTGGGAGGCTCTCCACTTGTTACTTTAATAGTATAATTTCTCAAAGTATTTTGGTACCTGTCTTTGGGGAGATGTTTCTGTAGAAGAGAAATCCTTTGGGCCAATGTAAGGACTGAAAAACTGAACGTTGGAGGGGATCAAAGCTAAAACACATTGGCAAGCCAACTAAACAAGTTCAGTTGTACTTTAAAATAAGTACTTTAAATAATATCTTAGGTATAATAGATTTATCTCCAGGCAAGTAGTTAGACATAATATGTAAATAGCTGTGGTTTGTACAAACGGTCATAAATGATTTCACCTTCATATTCTTTTAAAGGATTAAATAAGGTCAGAGACTTGGTGTCTGCCACCCTTAAATCTGGTCATCTTGGGTAGATCTGGTTATATCCGTTTAATTTTGGTGGAGCCTAAAACTCTTGTTACTTACCACTGTGTTTGCAAAAACAGTCCATGTTTAAAGGACTTTTTTTTTTTTAAAGATTTATTTATTTAGAGAAAGAGTGCATTCACGTGAGCATGCAAGCAGAAGGGGCAGAGGGAGAAGGAAAGAGAATCCCATGCAGACTCCAAGCTCAGCACCGAGTCCAACACAGGGCTAGATCTCATCACCCTGAGATCACGAGCCAAAACCAAGAGTCAGTAACTTGACGGACTGTACCACCCAGGCGCTCCTTAAGGACTAATTTTCATATAGATTATAGGAAAATCTATAATATAGCATCTGTAACTGGCAGTGTTATAATGTAAAAGAAATGTTGAACTCTGTATAGTAAATGTTGCCTTAATGATGTAAGTTTTGAAATATCCTTTATGCTTTCTCCTCTTGGAAAATAAGTAGTTTTCTTTAGCTTTTTTTTTTTTTTTAAAGAGAGGGAGAGAGGGTGTGTGCACATGCACTTGGAGGGGAAGACAGAGGGACAGGGAGAGAGAGACTTAAGGAGGCTCCATAGGTGCCCCTTTTTCAGCTTACCTGATTAGCAAACAAATTATTTTCAATTTCAGTAGAAGTAGATAGATGTATCTGGCTTTTTCTTACACTCCGTATTATATTTTTGATCCTTTATTAATAGCAAACACATTCATCTTTTGTCATTTTGTACATTCTTATTCATTCTTACAAATCTATACTAAATAACACTTGTTTGCCATCACCAAAGTTTTTAATAATTTTAAATATTAGCCTTTATTTTAGATTTGATAACACTTAAAAACAGCTCATGTAGAATAAACAGCTTTTGATATAAAGTCATTTTTGTATATTGTTTTAAAAGTCTTAACCAGTGGGATTTAGTTTTCTGTGTAATATATTTAGTTCCAAACACTGACAGAAAAAAAAAAAAAGTGAATTACCTTGAAATAGTTCTTTACAAAGATGTGTGGTTTAGATATGGTTTTTGGTTTGGCATACTTATTACTAAAGATGTAGGTCTAGTCTTAAACCGGTGACTATATTTTAAAAATTGATAATTGGAAGTTCAGTTTTAGAAACCTGTTAACATTTTTTATTATGTTAAAATACATATAAAATTTACCATTATTGACATTTACTGCATTTGTTGTGTTTATAGTCATCACCACTGTCTAGTTCCAAGATATTTCATTACTCCAAAAGGAACCTCCATTCCCATTAGCAATCACTGCACTCCGCTCTCCCCCCCAAGCCCCTGACAATCACTGATCTGTGTCCTGTTTCAGTGGGTTTGCATAGTCTGGATATTTTGTGTAAATGAAATCATACAATACATGGCCTTTTGTATCTTCTCTCACTTGGCATGATGTTTTCAAGGTTCATCCATGTTGTGGCATATACCAGTATTGTTCTGCTTTTGATGACTAAATAGTATTCCATTATGTGAATATAGCACATTTTTTAATCCACTTATCCATTGATAGGCATTTATTTGTGTTGTTTTCACCTTTTGGATTTTATGAATACTGCTATGAATATTTGTGTACAAGTTTTTTTTTTAATGCTTCTTATTTTGGGTGTTATGTCTAGGAGTGGTATTATTAGATCATATGATAATGTTTAACTTATTAAGAAACCACCAGTTATTTTCCACAGTACTTGCACCATTTTACATTCCCCCAGCAATGTACAAAGATTATACTTTTTGTACATCCACTTCAACACCTATAATTTTCCCTTTTTTTTCCCCCCTAGTTATAGCCATCCTAGTGAGTATGGAGTAGTAGGTCACTGTGGTCTTAATTTGAGTTTCCCTAATGACTAATGATGTTGAATATCTTTTCATGTGCTTGTTAGATATTTGTTTATCCTTTTTGGAGGAATGTTTATTCATATCTTTTGTCCATTTTTAATTGGGCTGTTTGTATCTTTGTGTGTGTGTGTGTGTGGTTTTTTTTTTTTTTTTTAAAGATTTTACTTATTTGACAGAGAGAGAGACAGCAAGAGAGAGAACACAAGCAGGGGGAATGGGAGAGGGAGAAGCAGGCTTTCCACTGAGCAGGAAGCCTGATGTGAGACTCCATCCTAGGACCCTGGGATCATGACCTAAGACTAAGGCAGACGCTTAATACTTCTGAGCCACCCAGGCACCGTTTGTTTGTATCTTTGTTGAGTTATAGGAGTTCTTTATATATTCTGAATACTGGCCCTTTATCAGTTATATGATTTGGAAATAGGTTCTCCTATTCTGTGGCTTATCTTTATACTTTTTGATAGTATCATTTGATGGACAAAAGAAGGAGCTTTTAGATTGGCTATATTTGGGGTGCCTGGGTGGCTCAGTCAGTTAAGCATCTGATTCTTGGTTTTGGCTCAGGTCATGATTTCAGGGTCATGAGATCGAGTCCTATGTGGGGCTCCCAGGCTCATTGTGAACTCTACTTGAGATTCTGTCTTTTTCCCTCTCCTTCTGCCCCTCCCCCTGCTTGTAGGTGCACACACTTTCTCTCTCAAATAAGTAAAATCTTTAGATTGGCTATATCACAGTTCTAACCATGTGTTACCAACTTAGTTTATATTTTAAGAGGGGGAAATAAAATCTGTATATAGAGCGTAGAGGCAGGAAAGTACAGAATGTGTGGAAAGGATATAAAGTTTGGCTAATACTGTTAGGGTTAGTGTCCATAATTGTAAGGAACAGAAGCCCACCTAAGCTACCTTAGAGGAAGGAAGGTTTATTGTAGGCATGTAACAGGCATCTCATAGATATTTTGAAAATAGAGAATAAAATATACCTGGGCTGTAGAGTGCCTGGAACAGTTCTCCACTTTTCAAGAGATGGTTTTTTTCATCTTTCTGTCTTCTGATTGTTCAATGCATGGTTTCCACCTCCAAAAGCCCTATAAAGCTGTCCCAGCTCTACCTGATTTATCAGTTCAAGCATCTACTAACTTTCAACTGACTCAGTCTCCAAGTTTCCTATTTAAAAATCCTGGGACCAGAAAAAAAAACAAAAACACCCACCAAAAAAAAAAAAAGGGGGGGGGGAACGCCTGGGTGGCTCAGTTGGTTAAGTGGCTGCCTTCGGCTCAGGTCATGATCCCAGCGTCCTGGGATCGAGTCCCACATCGAGTCCCACATCGGGCTCCTTGCTCAGCAGGGAGCCTGCTTCTCCCTCTGCCTCTGCTGACACTCTGTCTGCCTGTGCTCACTCTCTCTGACAAATAAATAAAATCTTTAAAAAAAAAAAAAAAGTGGGGGGCAACCCTTTTGGTTGCCCTTGGGAGCTTTGTACTATCACTTTGCTATCACTCAATAAACCTTGCTTTGCCGCACACCAAAAAAGAAATTTAAAAAATCCTGGGAACCTGATTGTCTCAGCCTATGAATTAATTTGTTCCGAAGGCAAGGCCATAAGATATAAATGCAGCCACATTGGGCTACTGCTTCAGTAGGAGTTGGAACAAATGAACAAAGAAGTGGGAGTGGGTTACAGGTATGCTAAAGTCATGTATATTTCTCTAAGTTGTGGCAAGAGTAGTAGGAACTAATGTTGGACAGATTATTTGGGTTCAAGTTGTAAAGAGCTTTTAATACTAGGTTAAAGAATTAAAAATTTCCCATAATGATTAGGGACTATTGAGGGTTTGTGGACAAGGAAATGATCTATTCTTTCTTTGTACTTTGTAGTTTATTCTAGCCAGAATGAGTTTTTGACATTCTCCTAATTTCAGTTTGTCTGGAGCCCCCCCCTTGTTCATTCAGCAAGCATATTTGAACACACAGCAGCTATATTCCAAGGCAGAAACTAGAATAAAGCCTTTCTGGTGACGTCAGCAATGATCACATTGCAGACATAAGTTGAAATGCTATGATGTGATACTAGCAGGCAGCATGGGATGGTGCGGGGGGCAAAATTTACTTCTCTGGCACTGAGTCTGGCTTGTAAGTTTATCTTCAGGTTTATTCCAGTGCTTTACAGGAGTTAGGGGAGAGGGTGATTACAAAGAGGTAACATGATGGATTTTCTGGGGGTGATGGAACTGTTGTATACCTCAGTTGTGGTGGTCGTTATGCAGATCTGTACATGGGGTAAAACTTGTAGAACTATATATATAGCAAAAGAAAAAGCCAGTTTTCATTTCGTGTTAGTTTAAAAAGTATTTACTGACTGTTTTACATAGCTTATATGCAGGGCATTGTTAATGTTCTACAGTCCTGTTCACAGTGCATTTATAGCTTAAAAGTTGCATTCAGGGGGCGCCTGGGTGGCTCAGTGGGTTAAAGCCTCTGCCTTCCGCTCAGGTCATGATCTTGGGATCCTGGGATCGAGCCCCGCATCAGGCTCTCTGCTCATCAGGGACCCTGCTTCCCCCTCTCTCTCTGCCTGCCTCTCTGCCTACTTGTGATCTCTGTCTGTCAGATAAATAAATAAAATTTAAAAAAAAAAAGGTTTAAAAAAAAAGATTCCTCCTTTTTAAAAAAAAGTTGCATTCAGATCAGTATATAAGATAGAACGTGAGAAGTATTAGAAGAGAATGATGCAAGAAGAAGTGGCTCATAGAGAGGATTCATAGAAATAATGGCTCACTAGACTGTGCCGCTCCATTAGACTAATGCTATAGGACTGAATCTTTGTCATGTACTCCTCCATCATATGTTGGAAACCTAATCTCCAGTGTGATACTATTTGGAGTTGGAGACTTTGGGAGGTCCTTGGGTCAAGTGAAACCCATCCACATGAATGGGATTAATGCCCTTCTGAAAGAGGGCTTGGTAAGCTCTCATCCCTTCCACCATGTGAGGATAAAATCAAAAGTCTATGAACAGGAAGGAGGCTCTCACCAGACACTGAATCGGCCAGTGCCTTGATCTTTGACTTCCCAGCTTCCAGAACTGTGGGAAATAAGCTTCTGTTGTTTATAAGCCACCAAATCTATAGTATTTTCTTAAAGCATCCTAAATGGACTAAGACAACTAGGAATAGAAGTGATTTTTTTTTTCCTCTGTTGCTCCCCAAATGAGTAAACTTTTATTCATGTGTGTAAGTGCAGCACTAAGGATACAAGGACGAACGCAGAGCTCACAGTCCAGTACGGTGATAACATCATAGAGCTTATATTCAAATGGAGAAGATAACTAAATAAATTTTCAAAATCGTTTTGGCCATTTTTACTTCCCTTGCCTTTTCATATAAATTTTAAAATTAGCTTGTCTGTATCTACAGATAATCTTTATTAACTTGGGAAGAATTGACATTTTTAGTATGTTTAATTTTCTGTTCTTTGAATACAGTAGGTGTCTCCATTTATTTTGGTCTTGTTTGATTTGCTTCATCAGTATTTTGTATTTTTCAGCATACATATTCTGCTCATGTTTTATGTTTATATGTAAATATTTAATATTGGAGATACTGTAAATGATACACTTCTTAAAATTTTAGTTTCCAGTTATTAATTGCTAGTATATAGAAATATGATTGATGTTTGCCTTACATCCTGCAACCAAACTAAATGTCTTTATTCTAGGAGATTTTTTATGGATCTCATGGGATTGTTTATATAGATGATAATGGTTTATACAAATAGGGAAGCTTTTTTATTTCTTTTTCCTTCTCAGTCTGCAAGACTGACTTATTTTATTGCACTGGCTAGGACTTTCAGTATGATTTTGAGTGGGAGTGATGAGAGTGGATATTTTTATTTTGTTCTAATCTCCAAAATATTTAATCTTTCACAGTTTAGTATGATGTTAATATTAGGGTGTGTGTGTGTGTGTGTGTGTGTGTATTAAGAGGCCCTTAATCAGGCTAAGAAACTTCCATTCTGGGGGCGCCTGGGTGGCTCAGTGGGTTAAAGCCTCTGCCTTCGGCTCGGGTCATGATCCCAAGGTCCTGGGATTGAGCCCCACATCGGGCTTTCTGCTTGGCAGAGAGCCTGCTTCCCTCTCTCTCTCTACCTGGCTCTCTGCCTACTTGTGATCTCTGTCAAATAAATAAATAAAATCTTAAAAACAAACAAACAAACAAACAAACAAACAACTTCCATTCTATTCCTAATTTCTTGTGGGTTTTTTTTTTTTTTTTTTTTTTTTTTTGGTCAAGAATGGACTTAGGATATTGTCAAATGCATCAGTTGATAAGATCATGTGGTTTTTCTTTAGGCTGCTAATATGGTAGATAACATTGACTTTCAAGTACTGAATAAGCCTTGCATTCCTGGGATAAACTCCACTTTTCTTTTTGCTTTTATTTTTAAATATTGTCACTTTTTAATTTTTTCACTTAAATAATGCTTTATTGAGGTATAATTCACATACTATATAACTGATCCACTTAAAGTATACAATTCTGTGGGTTTTAGTTTATCCACAGAATTGTGCAGCCATTGCCACAATGAGTTTTATCACTCCAAAAAGAAACCCCGTGTCCATTATTGAAGATTAAATATATATGAATATATTTTATTATAAACAAAAACACTAACTTAATTTCTTTTTTTAAAATGCAAGAGGCATAAATAGAAATGTATTCACAAACGTGATTAACTTTACTTATCATCATCAATCATTATCTTGCTTTCCTTTCCTAAATTTCTTTTAGGTTAAAAGATAGCTTACCTCCTGGTGAAATACCTTTCTCATATTTTGCTAATGTGTTGTTCCTTGTTACTGTTTATGTTCTTGTTCTAAAAGTTCTTTCTTTTTTTCTTCCTCTTTTCTTCTTCTGGTGGTTTCTATCTTCCTTCTGAATGTGTTAGGTACTACATTGGTTATAGAGAGATGGAGATTTTCTTCATGAAGCATTCAAGATGTGTACATTAGTATGTAGCACAAAAGCAAATATATTTTTTAATTTTTTCTTTCCCCCTTAATTGTATTCTGTTATGTTCTGCCTGTGCAACCAAAGAATAAAAAGATCTCTCTCATTAAGATACTGCCCAAAACCTATTATGGCTGGCTCAGTTGGTAGAGCATGCCACTCTTGATCTTGGGGTCATGTGTTTGAGCTCCATGTTGGGTGTACAGATTACTTAATAAATAAATATTTGCTTAAAACAAGAAATAAGGGGCGCCTGGGTGGCTCAGTGGATTAAGCCGCTGCCTTCAGCTCAGGTCATGATCTCAGGGTCCTGGGATCGAGCCCCACATCGGGCTCTCTGCTCAGCAGGGAACCTGCTTCCCCCTCTCTCTCCGCCTGCCTCTCTGCCTACTTACGATCTCTCTCTCTGTCAAATAAATAAATAAAATCTTTTTAAAAAAACCAAGAAATAAAATATACCATAAGGTGACTTGTTGACATGAACATAGGAAGAAAAAAATAATGTGTATTTTTTTTTAAAGATTTTTTATTTATTTGACAGAGAGAGACACAGTGAGAGAGGAACCACAAGCAGGGGGAGTGGAAGAGGGAGAAGCAGGCTTCCCGCCAAGCAGAGAGCCCGATGCGGGGCTCGATCCCAGGACCCCGGGATCATGACCCGAGCCGAACGAAGGCAGACGCTTAACGACTGAGCCACCCAGGCGCCCCAATAATGTGTATTTTTAAAAAGCATTCTGGCAATATGTAGAATGAAAGGGAATAGGAATAGTTAAAAAGCTCTGACATGTTAATCGTTCTCTGAAGGACATGAACAAATTAAGTATGGTTGGAAAGAAGAGTAGCTAGCTGTTCAAGAGACCTGACTCAGGTCTCTAGTGATGTGACTTTGGCAAGTGATTTTATAGGTTCTTCCCAATGTGGTGGCAGGTACACATTGAATACTTTGAGAATTTGATGGAAGCTATAGACAACTGCCCCCCAAAAATTTCTGTAAGCACATCATTTACTTCAAATTTGCATATAGTTTGAGAAGGCTTGTGGACCTCCTCTAGCTCATTCGTGTAGGTTCGTTGATTCATGATGAAGAACCTTTGACCTAGTTACCTTTTGTAGTTCCTGGCAACTCTAAAATATTTAACAATAACCCCCCCAAAATTATAACCTTTACTTTCTTTCTTTTTTTAAAATTTTTATTTATTTTTTTAAATTTCTTTTCAGTGTTCCAGAATTCATTGTTTATGCACCACACCCAGTGCTCCATGCAATCCGTGCCCTCCATAATACCCACCACCAGGCTCACCCAAACTCCCATCTCCCTCCCCTCCAAAACCCTCAGTTTGTTTCTGAGTCCAGACTCTCATGGTTCCTCTCCCCCTCCAGTTTCCCCCAACTCACTTCTCCATCTCCCCCTTGTCCTCTGTATAACCTTTACTTTCAGCCTTGAAATTGTGTGTTGTTTTTTCTTGACAGAGTAAATGATATGAATTCTGTCCTTTTTTAGATATAGGTAGGTTAGTTTAGCAGTGTATATTAAATAAAAATTATGTATTTTTTAATTTTTACAATTTTTACAATAACAGTAAAGAGAAGATACAGAAAAAGCCTGAAAAAGAAAATTCTTGGAATTAAAAAAAGCCTTAGTTATCTGGCAGAAAAAGTACTTTTTTTGCATATAGTCAGCTGAAAGTCTTTTTCAAATGAAAAATGATTGAGGTTTGGAAAGAATGTAAGTAATCTTCATGCCAGATCTTTAATCCAAAATACTCAAGGGTAGCCAAAGTACTGAATTTTAAAGAGACAGTACTTCTGCTTCTTTGAATTAATTATGTAGTCAACTGTGGCATTCCATGATCACTAGATAATGTTTTCTTTTTGGCTTTCTATTATGCTTCGGGGAAACTTAAGTACAAAGTCCAGGAAGTTCATGTGTTTTCAGCAGTCCAGTTTCTACTGAGACGGAATTCTAAGATCAGGTCATGATTTCTAGTTTTGTTTTTGTTTTTTAACTGATTTTCCTTTTTTTTTAACTAATTTTACTTTTGATTGAAGTTGGATTCTTAACTGTTTGGAAAAGCATTCTAACCCCTTTTTATGTATTTAAGTGATGATTAGAATTTAATCTAAAAAATTAAAATAGTCATATAGGTATAAATGTTAGGCAAAAAGAATGATTTCCGCCCCTGCACCCCCCGGAGTTGACGTTATTGACAGAAGATTGAAAATTTAGGTAGTTCCAGTTTTCTGTGTCAAATTCCATAGTCTGAGAAACTATGGAATTTACATGGTTTTGTCTCAGAATTTACATGGTTTTGTCATGTTTATGGGTTTGCCAGTTCTTGAAGACTGAAGCCCTGGAGTTTCTGCTACTTTAGGAATCATGGTGTAAGTTTTGCCCTTTTTGGTTAGCTTTATCCTTTAATAGGGTGTAGTAGGCAAGTGGTCTGATTGTTTTTATCATACGTAACTCTGTGTGGTAAAAGAAATGAAATACACAGATATGTGAAGCAAATATTAGTATTAATAAGCAAGAATCATTCACCAACCTTTATCATAAAAGCCACTGAGAAGACGGGCTAGGCACTTTTTTTTCTCTTCTAACCCCCACATCAGTTTTTTTCTTGGTGTGCCTCTTTTTTGTGTGTGTGTTTTCAGTGATGTGGAAACATTGAACTGCTACTTGTCACCTAGTGCTATTTCTTAGCTGGTACAACAGATTTTCTCATTTCTTTTTGCTAAAAAGACCGGATGCAGATTAGAGGAGAGAATGGAAGATGGTGTGTTTATGTCTCTCTGTGTGTAGATAGTTGTGTGTGTGAGCACAGTGTTGATTGGGGATAGAGAATGAACTTAGTGGAGAGGAGATGGATTGCCACTACCATTTCCTATTCTCTAGACAAGATGTTGTCACAGAATGGAAAAAAACAAAACCCCAAACACTCAAACTAGAAAAGTAGTTTTTAATATCTCCAGTGTATCTGAAATAGTAAGATACTTTCAACTTCTAAAAACTTGATTTACGGAGTTTGGGGAGAACCAGTAAATAATACTTTTTTATCAGCCCATCTGAGTTTGGAATCAGTAGGGAAAAAAAATAGGACACAGACCAATGGAGCCTGAAAACATCAACTTTATGCTGATGACATCTGGATTGAAAGACGTGCCTTTGGCTGCAGTGTGACTTCTAAAACTTCCCGATATACCTAGCTAGTCACTACCATAGCAGGTCTTTCTTTAGGGGGTCGGAGGCAGAGGGGTACAGAGGAAGCCTAACTTTATATTATTAGGGAAGCAGAGCAAACTGTATCTTCTCTGCTGTTAGGCAGAATGTTTGTCTACCAAAATTTAACCCCTCAGGTAGAGGAGATGAATAAGGGAGCAGAAAGAAGCCAGGAGTGACCTTTTCCTCCTAACACTGCCATATAATTCTCATTCGTACGATCAAGCTCTACCCCTGAAATCCGGAGAGGAAGAACTGTCTCCTCTTTTTTGTGTATGGGTGCTTGAACATGTTTAGTTGGTTTTGCTAAGAACCTTTAGTGTGGACTTTAAGAAATTTAAAGGGGGTATTTAAGGGGGATAGAAAAAAGGGAACTGTGTGCGTGTGTATTCACTTTGAAAAGGTGGTGAGGAAAAAAAAAAAAAAAAGGTGGTGAGGAGGAACCTAGTCCCACGAATTTATTTGCACTGAGACCTTAATTTCACCAGTCCCCTGATAGTGGCTTAGGAGACAAGGGATGGGGTATAGGAAGAATGACAGCATATGACATATTTTTGAACTATTAATGTACCTTTTTGTTATGTTTTCCCTTAAGACTTAATAGAGTGGTACTCTTCCTAGACTGACTAGTAGAACCCATTTGATTTGTACTATTTTAATACAATTTCATATATTTGTAATAATATCTTTAAATTACTTTTTGTTGCAGATGTATGCCTTTTAGTTGCATTATATACAGTTTCTGTGGCAGGGGATAACTTGAAAACCTAATCCAAAATTTCTTAGTGGCATAAGAAATTAATATGAAACATTATCTGGTGGCCTTTCTTAGCAATTGGATACCTGTTTGCTCATATTTTATGGAAATTTCTTGTAGTAACCAAAGTTTATTGGATATGTAAGCTTAAGGTATTTGGTTTTGGTTTGTTTTAATGATTTAATTAAAATTTAAACTTTATGCTGAACTTATTATCATTGTGATATTATACTATAAAAATGTTGAAACCAGACTTTCTCTATTGTGGAGGTTATGCATTTATTTTGCTTTTTTCCTTTCCAGTCATATCAAGATTCTTCAGAAACTAGATCCATAGAAAGGCTTAGTGTTGTTTGGTTTAAGATGTTAGTATTCCTTGACATCAATTTTGGAAGTCTAAAATATCCTCATAAATTAATTTCAGATGTAAACCCACATCTTAACAGGCCTTTTATGATGCAGGATAATTTCCAATGGTCTTTGTGAAAAGATCCATGTTTATTTGGCATTTTGACTGTGGTTATATAAAGAGTTCTGTAACTTATAGGTGGCCCGATGCACAGTATTACTATGTATAGCTGCTACTTTTTCATATGAGAATGTGTTTGGTAGTGATTACAATACCTTGATCAGAGGTAAAAATCGTAGATTACAATGATGAACCCCCCCACCCACCCCCTCCAAATGCTCTGCGCCTGGAGATTTTTCTGATCTGTGATTATTACTCTCATTTGGTAGAACTGCATCTTGTGCTTTTGGTCTCCTCTTTCTGCATTTATGTCTGTATTCTCTGCCAGGTCACATTATTTGAAACTATATTTCACTGTGTTTGAAAAACCTGCATAACCTCTTCTATTTTGTGTTAGCCTGCTTTAATTATATACATAATTCTACATTTCTTGGATAGAGAATAAAATGCTATTTTTTTCCCTTCATAAAACTACCTTGTTTATATAGCATTGTGAAGGGGCAAGTGATTTATGGGGTTTTTAGATTTGAGTGAAAGATCTGATTCTGGTCAATGATTAGAGTTGGTGGTAGTTGTAAAAATCAAACAAACTTATTGTTCATTGTACACTTCCTTCTCCTCCCCCGCCAAGAGCTAATTGTTAGCATGAAGTCTTCTGACCCAGTAACAGCCTCAGTTTGATGATTGAAACAAATTTATATAGAGATGTGAATTGACCATAGGAGGAGTACTTAAAATCTGAAATTTGTGTCAACTTTGGCTCGAATAAGTATACCTAAGCTTGTGGCAAAAGTGGATATCCATCACTATGTAGGAAAAGGCTAACTTTATAGCTCCCCAGTGGTGGATTCAGAATATGCAATCTTTTAACTATTTATATCATGCTCTCCAGTTATAAGGGAATTCCAGTTGGGATGTTAGGTTTACATAACAATAAAAACTAACATTTTTGGACACATACAGCAGAAAATATGTAACAGATACATGAATTATGAGGCATAATATATATTAGTGAACCCTTTGCCCAGTCTCAGAAATAGAACATTATCAATACTGTTGAAAATATATCTATGAGTGTCATACTATCCTTTCCACCCCTAAGAGGTAGCTACTAACCTGAATTCATTTAATGATTTAAGCAATACTTTTCCCAGAACATTTTTCTTATTATTTTATATTATTTTAGAGCTTTGTAAAAATGGTATACTGTGTGTACTCTTCTGCATCTTTCATTTTTGTTTGTTTTTAAAACTCAGCATTTTTTAAAAGATTTTTTTATTTGACAGAGAAAGAGAGAGAGATCACAAGTAGGCAGGGAGGCAGGCAGAGAGAGAGGGGGAAGCAGGCTCCCCACTGAGTAGAGAGCCGGATGCGGGGCTCGATCCCAGGACTCTGAGATCAGGGCCTGAGCTGAAGGCAGAGGCTTAACCCACTGAGCCACCCAGGTGCCCCTCAGCATTGTTTTTAAGATTAATCCATGTTGATGGTTGTAGCTTTGGTTTGTGTTCATTGAGGAACAATATTACATTCAGTAACATGCCACAATTTAAGTTTTCTATTCTTCTGCCAGTGGATTATTAGACTGTTCAGGATTTTTGCTCTTTTGAATAGTGTTCCTTGAATGTTCTTAAATGTGTCTTCTAATGCACATGTCCAGAATTTTCTCTAGAGTATGTGGCTAAAAGTATAATCACTAAATGCAGATGTTCAGCTTCATGAGCTAGAAACTGATGTGTGATCACACTACTGTCAATTCCTAGCAGCATTCTTCTCCCTCCAAATCTGGTGTCATCAGATTTCTTGGTTTTTGCCAATCCTGTGTAAATAAAATGTTATTCTGGTTTTAGTTTGTGGGCTCACTAATTACAAATGAGGCTAAATATCTTCTGATAGATTTCTTTATTTGCCATTTGTTTGGCTTCTTTGTGCAATATATTTTTTTAAGATTTTATTTATTTTTTGACAGACAGTGAGAGAGGGAACACTAGCAGGGGCAGTGGGAGAGGGAGAAGCAGGCTCCCCACGGAGCAGGAAGCCTGATGTGGGGCTCCATTCTAGGACTCTGGGATCATGACCTGAGCCGAAGGCAAACACTTAACGACTGAGCCACCCAGGTGCCCCAGTGCAATACTTTTTAATAGTTTTTATCAGACAGTTTGTCACTTGTGAAAATGATAGTTGGAGTTCTTTATATTTTCTATATGCCAATCTTTTGTCATTTACTTGTGTTGTAGTTTCTGCTCCAGATTTGTGTGTGTGTTTTTTAAGATTTTATTTATTTATTTGAGAGAGCGTGCATACAAGCAGGGGGAAGGGGCAGAGGGAGGAGGAGAAGCAGACTCCCTGCTGAGATAGGAGGCCAATATGGTACTCCATCCCAGGACCCTGGGATCATGACCAGCTGAAGGTGGTCACTTAACAGACTGAACCACCTGGGCACCCCAGATTTGTGTCTTTTAATTTCTTTTTCTATACCGCCCCTTGTAAACAAGTAGTTAATTTTAATGATTTAATTTTAGTGATTTAATTAAGTTTAAAAAATGATAGTGCTTCTGGGTATTGTTTTTAGATTCTTCACTGCTATGAACTTATTTAAAAATTCTCGTGTATTTCTTTCCAAAACTTTGGAAGTTTACTATTCAGATCTAACTTTTTAATCCACTGGGAACTGACTGTTATGTATGGTAGGGATCCAGTTTCATTTCCCCTGCATTGATAGCCAAAGGTCCCAGCAACATTTTTTTTTTATACTTAAAAAAAAAAAAAAATCCGTGCCCATTGTGGAGCCCAATGCAGGGCTCAAACTTAAGACCTGAGATCAAAACCTGACTAAGAGACCCAGGAGCCCCCTAGCATCACTTTTTTAATGATCTGTCTGTTATCATTGATTGCAGTGCCACCTCTGTTTCCATTTATGCTTTTGTGTGTTTCTAAGTTGTGCATTGTTTTTCTGATGATAATTTTTTCATCCCTGGGCCATTAACATGCTGTCTTAAAAACAGTGGTTTTGGGGGCTCCTGGGTGGCCCTGTTGGTTAAGCATTTGACTTCAGCTCGGGTTATGACCTCCAGGTCCTGGTATTGGGCTCAGCTTTGGGTTCTGTGCTCTGAAGGGAGCCTACTTCTTCTCCCGCTGCCTCTCCGCCTGGTAGTGCTCTCTCTCTCTCAAATAAATAAATAAAATCTTAAAAAAAAAAAAAAAACTGGTTGTAGTAAATTTGGTTATCTTTGGTAGGGAGACTCAGTTTTACTTTTTTTTTTCTTTAAAATATTTAATTTATTTATTTGACAGACGGAGATCTCTAGTAGGCAGAGAGGGAGGCAGAGAGAGAGAAGGGGAAGCAGGCTCCCTGCTGAGCAGAGAGCTCGATGCCGGCCTCTATCCTAGGACCCTGAGATCATAACCTGAGCTGAAGGCAGAGGCTTAACCCACTGAGCCACCCAAGCGCCCCTTTATCTCTCCCCCCTCCCCCCCAAAGTGTTTTGGCTATTTTTAGTCCACTCTTCAGTATAAATTTTAAAGTTTTTCAAGATCTTCAAAAACCTTGTTTGTGGGCTCCTGGGTGGCTCAGTCAGTTAGTGTCTGCCTTCTGCTCAGGTCATGAACCCAAGGCTCTGGGTTTGAGCCCTATGTTGAGTTCCTTGCTCAGTGGGGAGTCTGCTTCTCTCTCTCCCTCTGCCCCTCCCCCTGCTTGTGCTGTCTCTTTCACATAAATAAATAAAATATTAAAAAAAAAACACCTTGTTGAGCTTACGATTGGAGTTGTGCAGAATCTATAGTTGTGCAGAATTTGGGAAGAACTGATTTTTTTTTAAGATTTTATTTATTTATTTGAGAGGGAGAGAATGAGGGAGAGAGAGCGAGAGAGCACAAGAGGGGGAAAGTCAGAGGGAGAAGCAGACTCCCTGCCAAGCAGGGAGCCCATTGTGGGACTCGATCCAGGAACTCCAGGACCATGACCTGAGCTGAAGGCAGTCACTTAACCAACTGAGCCACCCACTTGCCCAGAACTGATATATATATATTTTTTTAATTTCTTTTCAGCGTAACAGAATTCATAGTTTTTGCACCACACCCAGTGCTCCATGCAATGCGTACCCTCCATAATAACCACCATCTGGCTCCCCCAACCTCCCACCCCCCGCCCCTTCAGAACCCTCAGGTTGTTTTTCAGAGTCCATAGTCTCATGGTTCATCTAGAACTGATATTTTTATGGTAGTGTCCTTTCTATAAATAATAAGCTATCTTTCTATTTAATTAGGTTTTCTTTAATATGTTTCAGGATAATTGTATCCATTCCCCATAAGGGTCTTATAAAACTTTGGTTAGATTTATTTCTAGGTACTTTTTAAAGATTTATTTAAGTAGTCTTTACACCCCAACCAAGGCTCAGACTTACAGTCCTGAGATCAGGAGTCAAAAGATCTTCCAACTGAGCCAGCCAGGTGCCCTTAAGTACCTTATATTTTGTTGATACTGATACTGCTTTCAACTTTTTAATTTCTAGCTGCTGTTGATAGAAAGTCAAAACTGGGTTTTGTTTTTTGATCTTATAGGTAACCACTTGCTGAACTCTTTATTTCTGGTTATTTGATGGTATATTATGGAGTTTTTAAATACATATTTTCATATTGTCTATGCATAATGGCTTTTGTTCTTCCTTTCTAGTCCTTCTACCATTTATTTCTTTTTCTTACCTGATTGCACTAAGACCTTCAGTACAAAGTTGAATAGAAGTGACAATAGTGGCATCCTTGTCTTGTTCCTGATTTTAAAAGACTGTTTCTGACATTTTATTAGGTTTTTGGTAGGTGTCCTTAAGGAAGTTCTCTTTGAGTCATCTTTTGTAGTTTCTATCCTGAATGGAATGTTTGACTTCATCATCTTTTTTTCAGCATTGAAATTATCATAGTTTTTTTTTTCTTTTTTTTGTTACTGTATTGAATAACATTTAAGATCTTATAATGTGGGACGCCTGGATGGCTCAGTTGGTTAGGCAGCTGCCTTCGGCTCGGGTCATGATCCCAGTATCCTGGGATCGAGTCCCACATCGGGCTCCTTGCTCAGCAGGGAGCCTGCTTCTCCCTCTGCCTCTGCCTGCCACTCTGTCTGCCTGTGCTCACTCTCTCTGACAAATAAATAAATAAAATCTTAAAAAAAATCTTATAATGTTTGCCTACCTTTGCATTCCTGAGACAAATCTAACCTAGTCATGATGTATTCATCTATCTTTACAGATTATATTTAGTTTGCTAATATTTAGTATATTTCTTCTGTGTTCATAAATTAGATTGGTCTTTAATTTTACTCTCTTAAGCTGTTTATGCCCGGTTTTGTTACTGAGTTCATATTGGCCTTACAGATATGATTAAGGATTATTCTCTCTTTCATTCTTCAGAATAGTTTATACAATATTGGTGCAATCTGTATCTCAAAAAATTTGGTAAAACTCTCATGTAAAACTAACATGCCATGGGGCGGCTGGGTGGCTCAGTCATTAAGCGTCTGCCTTTGGCTCAGGTCATGATCCCAGGGTCCTGAAATTGAGCCCTGCATCAGGCTCCATGCTCAGCAGGAAGCCCGCTTGTTCCTCTCCCTCTGCCTGCTGCTCCCCATTCTTGTGCTCACTCTCTCTCTGTCAAATAAATAAATAAAATCTTAAAAAGAAACAAAACTAATATGCCTGACTTTCTGGGGGAGAAATTTTAACTCTTATTTCAGTTTTTAAAATGATTTTTGGACTATTGATATTTTATATTTCTTACAAGTCTGTTTTGATAAATTGTATTTTTACAAAGTTCTGTCCATTTTGAGAAATATCCTTTTTTTAAATGTTTATTATTTATTTATTTGACAGAGAGAGCACACACACACAAGGAGGCAGAACAGCAGGCAGAGGCAGAGGGAGAGGGAGAAGCAGGCTTGGTGCCCTGGTGAGCAGAGAACCCGACCTGGGGCTGGATCCCAGGACCCTGAGATCATGACCTGAGCTGAAGGCAGATTCTTAACCCACTGAGACACCCAGATGCCCCTTGAGAAGTACTCTAAATTATTGGCTGGAGTTGTTTATAAATTCTCTTCCCTTTAAAAATTTTGCTGCATCTGATTTTATGTTCTTCTCTTTACTCCTAATTTATTTATTTCTATTTTTTGCATAAATCCCACTGGAAGTTTTATCTATTTTACTAAACTTGATGAAAGACCAACTTTTGGCAGTGTCAGCCTTCTATATAGTTTAAATAATCTCTTTTAATTAACAGCTTAATGGAGGTATAGTTAACATTCTATAAAAGTCATCCATTTTAAAAACACAATTCAATGATATTAAATTTGTTTAGCTGTACAGCCATTACTGAAATCTAGAGCATTTCTGCTCTAGACTTGTAAGAAATGCAGAGCATTTCTGCCACACCATAGATCATTCGTACCCATTTATAGTCAATACCCAGTTCTACCCCCAGGAGTAGCCTTTTTTGCACAGTTCATATAAACAGAATTACACATGTGGTCTTACACATCTGACTTCTTTCATTGGGCATATTTTGAGTTCATCCATGTTATAGCATTTATCAATTGCCTCATTCCTTTTTACTGCTGAATAGGATTTCATTGCATGGATATGTATCTTATTTATACATTCAGTAGTTGCAGGATATTTAGCTTGTCTTTACATTTTGGCTATTATGAATAATACTGCTATATGAACAGGGGTGCCTGGGTGGCTCAGTGGGTTAAACCTCTGTCTTCGGCTCAGGTCATGACTCAGGGTCCTGGGATCGAGCCCCACATCGGGCTCTCTGCTCAGCGGGGAGCCTGCTTCCCTCTCTCTCTCTGCCTGCTTGTGATCTCTCTCTCTCTGTCAAATAAATAAATAAAATCTTTTTAAAAAAATACTGCTATGAACATTTCTGTTTCAGCCTTCATGTAGACCCTATGTTTTCATTTCTCTTGGGTAGACATTTAGAAGTGGAATTGTTGCATTGTATGGTTACTTTATGTTTTACTTATAAAAGAAACTGCCAGATTATTTTCCAGAATGGCTGTACCACCTAACATTCCTACCAGCAATGTTTTCCAAGCTGTTTCACCATTTTACATGCCCACTGTTCCGGTTTTCCCCATCTATGCAAACTTGTTATTTTGTTGTTGTTGTTGTTGTTGTTGTTTTATAAATAATAGTCCTTAGTGGGTGTGGTTGGTACCTAATTGTCATTTATGATTTGCTTTTTCCTAACACTAGACTATGAACAGTTGTTTATGGTATTCACATATACTCCTTTTTATTGGTAATAATGTCCCTTTTATTTCTGCTTTTAGTGATTTGAATCTTCCCTTTTTTTTTCTTAGTCATCTAGCTAAATGTCAATTTTTTTTATTTTTTTTTAAAGATTTTATTTATTTATTTGTCAGAGAGAGTGAGCACAGGCAGACAGAGTGGCAGGCAGAGGCAGAGCCGAAGGCAGCCACTTAACCAGCTGAGCCACCCAGGCGTCCCTGAATGTTTGTCAGTTTTGTTGATCTTTTTAAATAACCAGCTTTTAAATTTTTTTCTCTTATTTTTCTATTCTCTTTCATTTGTACCCACTCTAATTTTTTTTTCTTTCTTTCCTTATGCCAGCTTTTGGTTTACTTCTTTTTTTTCTTTTTAAGATTATTTACTTATTTATTTGAGAGAGAGAGCCTGAGAAGGGAGAAAGTCATAGGGAGGAGACTCCCCATGGAGCTGGGAGCCTGATATGGGACTCCATCCTGGTACTCCAGGATCATGACCTGAGCCGAAGACAGTGACTTAAGCAACTGAGCCACCCAGCCGCCCTACTTTGCTCTTTTTCTGGTTTCTTCATGTGTGCCATTAAGTAATTGATAAGAGATGGTTCATTTTTAATGGTTACAACTATGAATTTCCCCCTTAGCTGTATCTCATGAGTTTTGGTATGTTGTGTTTGTTTAAATTAATCTCAGGGTGTTTTCTTTTCTCCCCCCACCCCCGCCCCCCGAAGGTGTTTTCTAAGTAACCTTGTGATTTTTTTCTTTGACCAACTGGTCATTTAAGACTATTTTGTTTAATTTCCGCATATTAGTGAATTTTCCAATTTTTTTCTGTTACTGAGTTCTAGTCTCATTTTACTGTGGTTGAAAAAAGTACTTTGCATGATTTCAATCTTTTTAAGCTTATCAAAACTTGTTTTGTGGGTTAACATGTTCATTCTAGAAGATGCCCTCTTTGCCCTTGAGAATGTGTATTTTTACTTATGGGTTGAGTGTGCTGTGTATGTCTGTTAGGTCTAATTGACTTACAATGTTTTAGTGTTTTCCTTTTTGATCTGCTTGTTCTATGTATTAGTGATAGTAGGCTACTGATGTCTCCAGTTATTATTGTAGAACTGTTTCTCCCTTCAATATTGTCAATTTTGTTTCACATATTTTAGGGCTCTTGTTGTTAGGTGCATATATGTTTTAAAATGGTTATATCCTTTACTGGATTAACTTTTTTTCAACATATAATGTTGTCTTGTGTCTTGTAACCTTCCTTGACTTAATAACTACTTTGCCTGACAATAGTGCAGACACTCCAGGTCTCTTTTGGTTTTTATGTATTTTCGATATAATTTTCCATTCTCTTATTTTCAACTTCTTTGTATCTTTTTACTAAAGTAAGTCTCGGGACGCCTGGGTGGCTCAGTTGGTTAAGCGGCTGCCTTCGGCTCAGGTTATGATCCCAGAGTCCTGGGATCGAGTCCCACATCGGGCTCCTTGCTCGGCAGGGAGCCTGCTTCTCCCTCTGCCTCTGCCTGCCACTCTGTCTGCCTGTGCTCCCTCTCTCTCCCTCTCTCTCTGACAAATAAATAAATTTTTAAAAAAAGTAAGTCTCTTGGGGCACCTGGGTGTTAGACACTTAGACTTAAGCATCCAACTCTTGATTTCAGCTTAGGTCATGATCTCAGGGTTGTGAGATCGAGCCCCTCATGGTGCCTCATACTGGGCATGAAGCCCGTTTTAAGATTCTCTCTCTCCCTCTTCCCCTTCTCCTCCCTGCCCCTGCTCTCTCTTTCCCTCTCTAAAAAAATAAATAAAATTGGTCTCTAATTGGCAGCTAAACTTTGATTTAAAAAAAATAGAATCTCTTGAAGACAGCATATAGACAGTTTTTAATTCAGTCTGCCAATATCTCTTGTGTGGAGAGTTTAATCAATTTATATTTAAACCAATTGTTGGTGAGGAAGGATTTATTTCTCCTATTCAGCTATTAGTTTTCAGTATGTCTTTTATGATTTTTGTTCACCCGTTCCTCCATTACCACTTTTTTGGTATTTAGTTGAATGTTGGTAGTGGATCATTTTAATTCCCTTATTTCCTTTTCTGCATATTTTTAAGCTGTTAGCGATGTTTAAGGATTACAAGTAACATCTTAAACTTAAAGCAACCTATTTTGAATAATACTAAGTCAGTTTCATTAGTATACACATTGCTACACATCTCTGTCCCTCCTACTCTATATTGTTATTGTCAGAGATTACATGTTTGTACATTGTGTGTCCATTAACATATATTTACAAATATTGTTTAATACATTTGCCTTTTGAATCATATAGAAAAAAAAAAAAGGTTACAGACCAAAAGTGCAATAATATTGGTTTTGACATTTACCTATATAGTTACTTTTACTAATGTTATTTATTTCTTTTCATGGCTTTGAGTTACTCTCTGGTTACTTCTCATTTCAGCCTGAGGAGCTCCCTTTAGCATTTCTTACAGCTCAGGTCTGTTGGTAATGAACTCCTTCAACTTTTATCTAGAAATGTCTTCATTTCTCTTTCATTCTTGAATGATAGATTTGCCACATATCGAATTTTTAGTGTTTTTTTTTCTTTTAGACCTTTAAATAATGTTATCCTGCTACCTTCTGGCCCCCATGATTTCTGATGAAAAATCAGTTGTTAATCTTGTTTTTGGTATTTGCTTCTCTGTTTTCTAAATTTTCCTTATCTTTTTTTTTTTTTTTTAAGGTTTTATTTACTTATTTGTCAGAGAGAGCGAGCACACTAGCAGGGGGAGCGGCAGGGAGAAGGAGAAACAGGTTCCCTACTGAGCAAGGAACCGTATATGGAACTTGATTCCAGGACTCTAGGATCATGACCTAAGTGAAGGCAGACACTTAACCGACTGAGCCACCCTGGTGTCCCCAAATAAAATCGTTTAAAAAAAATTTCATTTTAGTTTAGGGCTAGTTTTCAGCCCTAGAATTTGCTTGGCTCCTTTTTATAATGCTTTTCCCTTACTGATATTCTTATTTTGTTCATGCATTCTCCACTCCCCATTTCTTTGTCCATGGTTTCCTTTAGTTTATTTAGGTATATTTGAGATAGTTAATTTAACATCTTTGAGTAGTAGTTCCACTGTCTGAACTTCCTCAGGGATGTTTTTGTCAAATCTTGTTCCTGTGAATGGTTCATACTTTGTTCTTTCTTTGTGTGTATTTTAATTTTTTGTTGAGACATGGACATTCTGATTACTATGAAGTGGCATTCTGTAAATCTGTTAACTCTTCAGTGCTTGGTGATTTTTGCTTATTGAGTGCTAGAGTCATCCATTTGTGATGTTTCCAAACTATTTGGTGAAGTATATCATTCTTTTTGTATGATGTCACAAGTTTCTGTCCTTATTTCTGCAGTCGGCTGGTAGCCTGAAAAAGATTTTTTTCCTTAAACTTCTGGCTCAAAAAGAGAGACAAAAGAGTTTTTTGTTTTTTTTTAAGATTTTATTTATTTGTCAGAGCACAAGCAGGGGGGAGCCACAGGCAGAGAGAGAAGCAGGCTCCCAGCTGAGCAAGGAGCCTAATGCAGGACTTGATCCCAGGACCCCAGGATCATGATCTGAGCCAAAGGCAGATGCTTAACCAACTGAACCACCCAGGCACCCAAGAGTTTTATCTTTTTTAATGTTCCAGTAGACACCACCAGTAGAAACCATTGCTGCAAGATGACTGAACTGATACAGGTGTCTGTGCTGGTATCTCAGGTCACTCCAGACTAACCAAAATTCATAACTCCAAATTTTAGAAAGACATGAACCCAGCTATCCTTCCTGATGCATCAACCACTTCAGAAACATGAGCTCCTAATCCCTACTTCTTTGGGAGGCAACATTGAGGAATTGAGGGAAGGTGGTTTGTTTACACATGTTGTAGATTTCAGAAGATCAGCACCCTCTTCCTTCATGTACTTTCTTGTTTGTTACAAATGTTTGATAAGTTTCTAGAGTTCTGAAATGGTTGATTACAAGTGCTCTTTCCAGCTCAGTTTTTACTTTGGGGAAGGAACTGACATCTAGATCTTCATATTCTTCCATTTTGCATGAGTGATGCTTTTGAACTGCAAATTTGATTTAAATTTGTTTTAAATTTGATTAAGTCCAGTTTTTTTTTTTTAAAGATTTTATTTATTTGTTAGAAAGAGAGAGTAAAAGCAGCGGGAATAGCAGGCAGAGGGAGAAGCAGACTCACCCTTGAGCAAGGAGCTCAGTGCAGGACTCGATCCCAGGAACCTGGGATCATCACCTGAGCCAGAGGCAAATGCCCAGCTGAGTCACCCATGTGTCCCTAAGGCCAGTTTTTCAATTTTTATTTTAGGGGGGCCTGGTTGGCTCAGTTAAGCATCTGCCTTCAGCTCAGGTCATGATCCCAGGATTGAGCCCCACATCAGACTCCTTGCTGAGCATGATGTCTTCTTCTCCCTCTCCCTCTGTTCCTCCCCCTACGTGTGCACACATGCACTCTTTCTCTCAAATAAATAAAATATTGTTAAAAATTAAAAATTTTTACTTTATGGATCATGACTTTGATGTCATATTCAGTAATTTTTTGCATAAACCATGGTGACAAAGATTTTTCTCCTGTGTTTAGCATGGCTGGATGGAGTATAGACAAACCACAGAGGGGCTGGTAGGGGAGCATAGCATGGCTAGTGAGAACTGTCTAGGGGGTACAGGTAAGCTTTGTGGGGCTTATCAAGGGAATTGGTATTTCACTGCCAGCAGAGGCCTTTGGGGCTTTGGGGTGCTAGTTTCCATATCAGGAGGGGTGTAGAAGCCATCTCCAGGCTGAGTTTGCCAGTGCTGCAAATTCGCTGAACAACTATATGTCCTGGGCACGTGACTGAGTAGAGTTCTACCCACTTGGCAACTGCTGGAAACCACAGGAGAGTTCCTTTTTCCTTTGGTGTCTTTTTTAGTGCCCTCTATTAAGAAAATTTAACAGTTTCATGTTCATTTCAAAGGAGAAATGCTCATAGAAATTCTATTATTACACACAAGATATCAAATATTATTTAAATTAATAGGCCGTTTGAAGCTTGAAATTGTATTTTGTAAATATGCCAGTCCTCAGTATAATCATTATTAAAAACCTCCAACCTAGAGATCTTATTAAGTAGAGAATTGAGTCACTATGTATAATCTCTGAGATGAAACTTCTAGAGTATCCTAAGTAGAACTTACATTGTCATCAGTTCACTTCCATTGCACACCCAAGGAAATGGGAGTGTCCCTTTGATTTATTATGAATTAGTCCACATTCTTTTGTAGTAGTCCATTGATACCTTTCTAAACTCAAAGAATGGCTTTAACATTATGCTTTAAAACCATAACTCCTTTTTATCACAATAATGTACTTTTAAGAACATAAAATATATGATATTTTGAATGTAGATAAACCAAGTTATTTAGGACTTCAAATAATTTGTAACGATGTGAAAATTAAAAATTTTCATAATAATCACATATCACAGCTTATAAGAAGGGTTCCTATTTGGTTGGATTCATCAGGACTTTTCTGAGAGTGCCTTGATCATGCTTTATTGATGGATACATATTCTGAGTATCATTCCTGCTTATATCTGCTATAGATACTTAATTTTGGTTGGTAAGGGCCTAGAGATAAAGTAAAATCCTTGATCCTTGGGAGCACCTGGGTGGTTTGATCAGTTAAGCAACTGGTTTCAACTAAAGTTATGATCCCAGGGTCCTGGATGGAGCCCTGTGTTGGGCTCCCTGCTCAGCGGGGAGTCAGCTTCTCTGACCCTCTGGCCCTCCTCCTTGCTTGTGTTCTCATGTGCTCTCTATCTATCTCTCCCTCTCTCAAATGAATAAAGTCTTTAAAAAAAAAATCTTTGGGGACGCCTGGGTGGCTCAGTTGGTTAAGCAGCTGCCTTTGGCTCAGGTCATGATCCCAGCGTCCTGGGATCGAGTCCCACATCGGGCTCCTTGCTTGGCAGGGAGCCTGCTTCTCTCTCTGCCTCTGCCTGCCACTCTGTCTGCCTGTGTTCACTCTCTTGCTCTCTCTCTGACAAATAAATAAATAAAACCTTTTAAAAAAATCTTTGATCGTTGTGCAGGTTTCCTTTAGATTTGTGAGAAATACTTTCTTTTTTTCCTTTTTTAAAAAAAATATTTTAAAGATTTATTTATTTTAGAGAGAGAGCAAGAGCAGGAGGAGTAGAGGGAGAGGGGGAGAGAATCCCAAGTAGAGTTCACATTGAGCGTAGAGCCCGACGTGGGTCTTGACCATGACCCCTGAGGTGAAACCAAGAGTCAGACGCTCAACTGATTAAGTCACCCAGGTGCCCCAAAAGATACTTTCTTCCCAGGCTATTTATTGACCTCAGGGTTGTGAGTTAAAGTCCTGTGTTGGGTGTAGAGAGTACTTAAAAATTAAAAAGATAGAATTTAATTTAAAAGTATTTGTATTTGTCTTGGGTACAAACATACTTTAAAAATTATTAAAGTGTTCTGGTTACCAAAAACACAATTCATGTAACTTTTCTGTGTTTCAGAAACCTTTTTCCAAAAAGGACAAAGGAACTCAAATCAGTTGTCCATAGTGCTCCTGGCTGGAAATTATTTGGTAAAGTCCCTCCCAGAGAGAATCTTCAGAAAACTTCTAAAATCATTCAACAGGTAAGTATTAAAATAGCCACGTGGTTTGTCTTAGCTTTTCAAATTTTTTTTCTTGATAATGAATCATATTCCACTTTCATTTGTCCTTCTTCTATATATAAAATTTGGGAATTATTAGATACTTATAGTAACCTTGAAATTTTTTTTTAAAACACACACATATTTTCAATTATCATTTATGGTTGTGAAAATTCTCTAAAGTAATGGAACATTGAATTTTTTTTTGCTAGTTACTCCTTGAAGAGCTTTTTGGTTTTTTTGTTTTTCTTCTTAACTAAGCAGTCTTAACCACATACATTGGCTTGTAATTGAATATGGTAGTGTTTGCCAGTGGCACAGATTTTATGGATGCAAGGAGTTACCAATCAGTGAAACAGTAGAAAGCAAAAACTGAGTAAATTTTGAGGTTGAACACCTTCTTTGGTCACTTTTCTGGTGTTCTACCTTAACCAAGGTTAAGGCAGGCATTTCTAAGTTCTGAGAAATTGTTTCTCAGAAGGAGGAGAAATGTATGTAATACATTTTCTATTTCTCTCCTTCCCAATTGTAGTTTTTCAGATTCAACACACTCATTGTGTATAAAAATAATCACATGAAGACAGTAATTGCCATTCCGATTAGAGGAAACATCTTCCATTAAGGATTTAATAGTATTCCTTTTTTTGCTTAAAGAAAAACTCATTTCCCAGGTAATACAAGAAAATTTATAAATCTTTAAAAACATATGTTTTAGTTAATTTTATTTACAATTAAAACACTCACTAGTTTATATAGCTGCTGGGACTTGAAACTGTAGTGTTGTGTTTTCCAGCCTGTGGGCCTGGGTACTTCATGTGCTGCAGCCTACACACAGGGGAACAGAGGCTGCCTCAGTGATACTCCATGTCTGATGGATACAGTGCAGACTGTTAGCTTGAGATTATACACAGTTCTGACATTAAGTGACGCTGTTTTTTTCCTGTGGCATTATATCTTTGTTAATCTGGTTTTCTGAGGTTTCTGTGTTGAAAATCAGATACTGTGCAAAGATCAGTGTTCAATGGGAAATGAGCGTGATCGTGTCCAATCTGATTTCGAGATTTGTGAAATTATACAGTGCACGATAAGCATATATGCCTAATTAATAATTGTGGTTATTTAAGAATGAAAACCTTTTTCCCTTCACTTTATGTGTATTATTTTTTTCAAATGACTACTAAGTGTTAGGGCATAAATCCTTATTGTTGGGCATAACTACTTATTAAACAGAATACTTTGGTATTTCTACTGGTTTAGGGGGAGCCATGAAAAAATTAATGGTACGCCAAGGGCACTGTTCACCAAGAAAGTTTGGGAATTTTTGCTCTCTCGACATCTTAAATTTTAACTTTTTTTTTGTAAAGTCTGAAAGTAACTTCTCTTGTCTAGAGTTTTCCAGAAGACCAAGTTCGCCCTCTAGAGGCAAAACAGTGGTCTTGCTATTGAAGGTTTGTATTCTTTATGATAGTTTATGTTAAATATGCATGTGCATACTTTTATATTTTTATGTAAACTAACATTCTGCAACAGGCCTCTAAGTAAATTACCGATTGGATAATTATGTTTACTTATATGCTGTATGCTTTTAATTAGCTATTTTATTTTGGAAAACTAAGAGGTCACATTCTTTCTTTTTCATATATATGTATATATATATATATATATTGTGTGAAAATTTGGTGAGGGGTCAGGGAAAGAACAACTCTTATTTTCATGTGGGAAGAGGGAGTGGAGTTGCTCTCCTCTGTAGTCCTTTGTCTGGCCTTTTACAAATGCTGATAATCTCCTACCTACTACTTTTATTTTTGAACTCTCCAGCGATGTGTAGGTACTAGTGTCTATTTTGGTGCCTTTCCATGGTTGTTTGTTTTCTGGGAGGTGTGGTAGATAGTGAATTCTTTGTTCTTCTGATCCTTTCCACCCTCAAAATATGTATCTCCTCATGGATAGAACCTGTTTCTGCCTCTCCCTTTCTGCTTTCTTTTTCCCTATTTCTGCGTATGTTCTCTCCTCCCCATTTGTCTGACTTTGCTGCGTCTTCCCTGCAGTTGTCGTTTTCAAGGTGGGCATGATTTTCTTTTATAAGTAACAGCAAATTTATAACTTTGTGTCTCTGTTCCCACTTGAAAACATGTTTTCACAGCCCTGACTTTTAAACTCTGTAAAACGTTATGAATATGAAAGTATGTTTGAGATCTTTTACCATGTACTCCTTTTTGAATGAATACTGTATGTTCAGAGTCCGAAGTAAAAAAGGAAGGTATTTCCAGTAAAAACATGAAGAATGTTAGGGCCCATCTTTTATTCTTTCTTTTTTTTTTTAATGTTTAATTTATTCATTTGAGAGGGAGTGTACGAGTAGGGTTGGGGGGGGGGAATAGAGGGAGAAGGAGAAGCAGACTCTATACTGGGCTTGGAGCCTGATGCAGTGCTTGACCAGAGCGGAAGGCAGATGCTTAACCGAATGAGACACCCAGGCACCCCAGGACACATCTTTCATGTTTTAGGGCAAGGCCTTATGCTATTCAGGCTGTAGAAAATGAAGGGATCTAGTAATTCCAGTGTAAAAGTGCTTGAAAAAGTGAGGCAGTGCTAAAAATACAGAAGGAAAGTACATTCTGCTGGGCTTTCTAAGGTTTCCTTACTTGCTTTTTGAGTGGCAAAATAGTAAGATTTATTGAGAGATTAGAGGATAAGGAGTATTTCCTAAGATAATTTTTTAAAATTTTATTTATTTATTTGACAGAGATCACAAGTAGGCAGAGAGGCAG
>PISX010014054.1:0-54449 GCA_004024625.1 Mellivora capensis | reverse complement strand
CTCTGTTCCTTTCTGATCTACTACTTTTAGGCTCTCTCTTTGCTTAGAGGACCCCTTTCAATATTTCCTGTAGAGCTGGTTTGGTGTTTGCAAATTCTTTCAGTTTTTGTTTGTCCTGGAAGCTTTTTATCTCTCCTTCTATTTTCAATGATAGCCTAGCTGGATATAGTATTCTTGGCTGCATGTTTTTCTCGTTTAGGGCTCTAAATATATCTCATGCCAGTTCTTTCTGGCCTGCCAGGTCTTTGTGGATAAGTCTGCTGCCAATCTAATATTTTTACCATTGTATGTTACAGACTTCTTTTCCCCGGCTGCTTTCAGGATTTTCTCTTTGTCGCTAAGACTTTAAATTTTACTATTAGGTGACAGGGTGTGGACCTATTCTTGTTGATTTTGAGAGGGGTTCTCTGCACCTCCTGGATTTTGATGCTTGTGCCCTTTGCCATATTAGGGAAATTCTCTACAATAATTCTCTCCAATATACCTTCTGCTCCCCTCTCTCTTTCTTCTTCTTCTGGAATCCCAGTTATTCTAATGTTGTTTTGTCTTATGGTGTCACTTATCTCTCAAATTCTCCCCTCGTGGTCTAGTAGCTGTTTGTCCCTCTTTTGCTCAGCTTCTTTATTCTCTGTCATTTGGTCTTCTGTATCACTAATTCTTTCTTCTGCCTCATTTATCCTAGCAGTAAGAGCCTCCATTTTTTATTGCACCTCATTAATAGCTTTATTGATTTCAACTTGGTTAGATTTTAGTTCTTTTATTTCTCCAGAAAGGGCTTTTATATCTCCAGAGAGGGTTTCTCTAATATCTTCCATGCCTTTTTCGAGCCTGGCTAGAACCTTGAGAATCGTCATTCTGAACTCTAGATTTGACATATTACCAATGTCTATATTGATTAGGTCCCTAGCCTTCTGTATTGCTTCTTGTTCTTTTTTTGGTGGTGAGTTTTTCCTCCTTGTCATTGTGTCCAGAAAGGGTATATGAAGGAGCAAATAAAATACTAAAAGGGTGGCAAAGACCCCAGGAAAATGCACTTTAATCAAATCAGAAGAGACCCCAAATCGTGGGGTTGAGAAAAGGGATAAAAAGAAATTCAGAAAAAAAAAATTAAAAAAAGAAAACAAATAAAGAAAAATATAAAAAAGAACAAAATATGTATATATTAGACTGGTGACTAGAACAGGGTCACTCACTTAATTTTGGGAGTATTTTGGTCTCTTAGAAGAAACTACCTCCCAAAATTTTAAAGAATGAAAAATGTATATAAGGGTAAACACAATGAAGGGATGAAATATGCCTATAAAGATTGAAAAAAAAATTTTTTTTTAATTTCTAAAAAAGGAGTTGATAAAGTAAGTTGGTTGGGAGAATAAAGAAAAAGATAATGGAGAGAATTTCCTCGGGCTGGAGACTAGAACAAGCCTGGAGCTAGATTTAGGGTATATTTTGATCTGTTAGAAGAAGTTGTACCCCAAATTTTTTAGAAGAAAAAACCCTATGTGTATACAAAAAATAAAGTTAAATACAATGAAAGATAAAATATGACTATAATAATGAAGGTTCAAAAAAGATTATTATTTTTTTTTATGAAAGGTATTGTTAAGATAAACTAGTTAAAAAACGTTAAAAAAGAAAAGGGTAAAAGTTAAAAAAAATTTAGCAGAAGAAAAAAAATTAAAAAAAAAATTTAAATTAATTGCAAGACTAAGGGATCATGGGGAGACAGCCATGAGTTCTGTGCTTTGCTTTCTCCTCCTCTGGAATTCCGCTGCTCTCCTTGGTAAGTGAACTTGGTCTTGGCTGTATTTCTTGTTGATCTTCTGGAGGAGGGGCCTGTTGTAGTGATTCTCAAGTGTCTTTGCCCGAGGCAGAATTGCACCGCTGGGCTAAGGGGCCGGGCTAAGTAGTCTGCTCAGGTTTGCTTTCGGGAGCTTTTGTTCCCTGAATGCTTTCCGTAGAGTTCTGGAGGACGGGAATGAAGATGGCAGCCTCCTAGTCTCTGGCCCGGAGGATCCAAGAGCTCAGGGCCGCACTCCTCAGTGCGCCCTCAGAGAAAAGCACCCAGTCACTCCCGTCTCCCTGGCCTCCGGCTGCGCTCCGAGCTCACCCAGCCTGCGACTGGTTCAGGGTAACCCCGAGCTGAGAGCTCACTCCTCAGCTTTGTCTCTGTAGCCGGCTTCCCCGCTCTAATACCTGTGACCTCTGTGACACTCAGACACCCCTGATCCTTCTGTGACCCTGCAGGACCTGGGGCCATGCTGACCCCACGTGGGCTTCACCCCGGTTTAGCCTCTGGAGCAATGTCCCTCAGTGGAGCAGACTTTTAAAAGTCCTGATTTTGTGCTCCGTTGCTCCGTTGCTCCGCTTGCCGGGAGCCGGGCCCTCCCCCCACCCCCCTGTGGTCTATCTTCCCATCTCTTTGGATTCACTTCTCCGTGGGTTCTACCTTTCAGAAAGTGGTCGATTTTCTGTTCTAGAATTACTGTTCTTCTTCTCTTCGTATCCTGTTAGATTTGTAGGTGTTTGCAATGGATTGATAAGCTGTCTAGCTGATCTCCTGCTACCTGATGTAGTCTCAGCTGCTACTTCTCCGCCATCTTGGCTCCTCCTCCGGGAAGATCATTTTTATTTAACTGTATGGACACCTAGCACATCACTTAGCTATTCCTTCTTGAAATTCTCTTTTTCCTTGGAATTTCTTCCTTTGTATAGTCAGGGCTCTCCAGAAAAACAGAATTAATAGGATATCTACCTATCTATCTTTTATCTATCTATCCTCTATCATCTATTTATCTATCTAGCTATCAATCATCAAGCTATCTACATAATTTAGTTATATGAGTATGATGAAGTATTTATTTATTATAAGAAATTGACTCACATGATCATGGAGGTTGACAAATCCCAAGATCTACAGCTAGCAAACTGAAGAAGACCCAGGAGCTGGTGGTATAATTTCCTTCTGAATACTGGCAGGCTCAAGACCCAAAAGGAGCTTATGTTTCAGTTCTCATCTAAAGGCAGGAGAAGACAGATGTCCCAGCTCAAGGCAGTCAGGTAAGAGGAGTTCCTTTTCCTTGCTGAGGGTCAGTCTTTTTTTCTTTTCACGTCTTCACTTAATTGGATGAGGGTCATTGACATTAGGAAGGACAATCTGCTTTACTCAGTCTATGGATCTGAATATTAATCTCATTCAGAAACATCCTCACAGATCCACCCAGAATGAAAATTGACCAAATATCTGGGTACCTTATGCTCTACTCTATTGACACATTAAATTACCTTTCACATTCTGTCTTATCTACTTTTCTGTTTTTTTCCCCCTGCAACTTTATTTTCATCCTTAAATGTGAATATCCTTCAGAATTGAGGCTGCCCATCTCCATTCCTCCTCTCTAAACAGTTCTTTGACACTCTTTCCCTCAAACATCCTCAGCTCCATCCCTACCTAACTTCACAATGACCAAGTAAAACCTGACTCTGTTAAAATCAAATATTTCAAAATTGTACCAGATTTCCTACCCTTTAGCTGTCCATTACTCTTGCAATGTCCATTACTCTTGCAAAATCATAAAGGCACCATTGGATCTACACATTTTCTTTTCTTTTCATAGCAAAAACTCAGCTCTTCTTGATTCTTCTTCAAAAGTTTTTTTCACGTCCTTTCCTCCCCATTCCTCCTGCTGGCAAGATAATACAGCCAACAGTATGTGGCTATTGCTGTTGACCCTGACCAGATTTCGCTTAATAAGCATTTCCTCTGTGCTAGATGCCATATTAAGCACTTTACATATATTATCTCATTTATTTGTTCCCCTGAATCCTTTGAAGCAAGTATTTTTGTCCCATACTTTGTAGTTGAGACGATGAGGTTAAGTGATCTGTGCAAGCTTTCCTAGCTGGTAAGTAGCAGAATGAGAATTAAAACTAGGCATAACTAAGTCCATAGCATGCATTCTTAAAACCCTTTTTAGAGTGCCTCTTTGGATTTTCTAAAATTTCTTCCAACTCACATTTCTAAACCATTCCCATTTCTAATCTTTCTATAACTGGAAACATGACATTTGTCAGTTTCCTTCCCCACTCAGAAAATTTTGGTGGCTCCCCATATGCAGGGGACTTAATTCCAGTTATGGCTGCCTTACAGACATTTCTTCTTATCCCGTTCTGCTTCACTGTCTACTCCCATTAGACTTTGTCAGTTGCCTGGATGCACTTCCGTTGCTTCGTTCATACTCTGCCTTCCATCTGCTGAAGCTGTCCTTTCTCTCCCAGCTGATACATCTCAGAGCATCCTTCCATGTCTAGTTCATATGTCTTTAACCTGAAAAAAACCTCTGTACTTTTGTTTTTCTATTCGGAACTAAATAAATCCTCGTTCCATAGTTTTGGTGAGCATGTGACCTACTGTATTATCATTTAGTTACCAGCCTGTCTTCCCGATGGAGAAAATTTTTAATCTCACTTATTGATAAGTGTGACACTTATTGATAAGTGACAGGGATGGGGGTGGCATCGCAATCATCGCACTGCCAGATCCCCTCTGCCCTTGAGGACTCAATCAGTCATTCCTTCCTTTACCGGGGGTGGTTAGGGAGGGTGGGGGAGTGTGGAGGGGGTGGGGAGTGTAGAGAGGGTAGGGGAGGGTGTTGTGGTTGACAGCTCACAGCCCAGTCTCTCTTCTTGAATTGATTCTAGCAGAAGAGAGAAGCCCATATGTAGTGATTGGTTGATGTGGGGATAACAAAGGTCTGCCCCCTTGCTTCAATATGGGGCAACTCACAAGGACCATTCCAGCTCTAGAGCTCGCCATGGGATTGACAAAGTCCTTTGTTATCATTGTATTGCTCTTCAGTTTCTTCCTGTGTCCGTCCAGTCATGCTTCCTGCCCTCCTCCACAGGTGTTGATCTTGAGGGCACTTCCAAAACACTGTCTACACACAAATCTTCCCTTCCGCATTTCTTTCCCAGAGATCCCAACCTATGACAAGAAAGTCTACATCTGGCTGCCAGCAGTACCTCAGTTGGGTGGCAGAAAGAGGCTGGGGCTTTACCATTTAGGTTGTGAGATTTTTCTTGTTTTCCTGTTTTCACTACAGTGCTCTTGCCCACCTCTTCATCACAGTTTAGATTTTTTTGGTTCATTTTCTCCATAGAATAAACTTCTTGGTGGCCTAAGAGACACTGGTTGCCTGGTGGCTTGGGAAGAAGCCTGGGAGTCTGAATTCTTCTTATGCTGACTTTTGTCCACCCCTCCTAGTTTCAGGCTCACTTCCCCTTTCTTCCATGGCACCAGGGGTCTCTACATCCTAAGCCTTCCCAGGATGCTGTGAGGTGAACTGGCTTACTTCTTATTCTTCTCTGCCTGTATTTAGTTGTCAAATTTTTCAGTTCTATTAATTCCTCCAACTATTTTCTGACTCCTGAGATTTTTTTTTTTGTTTTCACTCGCTGTTGTCTCCTTGTTTTCTTTACATTTGGAGGTTTGTAATTTTTACATTGTTTAACTCCCATTTTAGTGGAGCTTCTGGAGGAACCAGGGTTTAGCAGAGGCATAAAATATGTCCTCTTTAACCAGGAGTATGGGAGTTCAGTGTTTGTTGCCAACTTTGGAGCATCTTGATTTTATTTTAAAGGGAGGGCAATGGTTTCTTAAGACATATGTGGCATTTTATTTCAAACTATGTTTTTATTTACTAAGGGAAAAGTTCAGGTCCCATGTAGAGTACTGGGTTAAAATGAGCATATATTCATTCACCAGAATAGTGGCAAGGGCATCATCGACCTCTGTCTCACCCAAGTACATGCAACATGAGACTGGATGAGACTGAGACTTCCCTTTGGTATGCCTAAGCACCCAGAGAGACATGAAACCTTCCACCAGTCACTCAGATGTTTTGTCTGCATGTCAAGAAACCATCCAGAGGTGCCTAAGTATTTGAGTGTTTGGTACCCTATAGACAACACATCTGTGTGGCTGCCTGAATTTCTCTCATCTAATTTTGATGTTTGACCTTGCGGAGATGCAGCCGAAGTCTGACCAACTGCATCACTGGACGTGTCAATTACAGTGGGATCTGAGGTTTGTAAATTAAAGATCGTGCTTTTTTTCAGGCTGTGTTTGATGCCAGCAGTCACATTTTGGTTTATGTTTAGTCCATGTTTTGGGAACACAAGAATATTTTTGAAAAGGTAAGGGCTAATTTCTGAAGAGTGGACATGTGTACTGGAGGTGGTCTGCTGTGCTGCAGACTGCCAATCAAAATGTGCCAGCAATATCATTCAAGGTCAGAGACCCAGTGAACCGCCAATCAAAGTCGCAGAGCTGTGCATGTTCACTTGTCAGTGTTAGAAAGAGGTCACTCTCTCTGTGGTGTGGCTAGTGTGTGAACAATGAGAGTATTTCAGTGGTCAGAAGCACATTCTGCTGCCAAACCCCTGGCGATTTCAGGATGCTTGCCAAGGTTTTTCCTATCCTATAGGAATATAAGGCAAGATGGTAGAAAAAGCTGAGGGTATTTTTAAAAACTGAGTTATAGATTCTGATCTGAAAGCAAGCATGGTGGCTCATTTAGTATGTAGCTTTGTTTAATATTATTTGCTTCAAATCTCTGTCTGTGAGAAAGGATAACAAAGAAAAACCAGAAAAACAATTTTAGATATCTAAAAAGAGATAACACCTTTAAACATTTTGTACTTGGTATTCCGTTTGCTTTCTTGCCTTAACTCAGCTAATCATTATCTTGTTGATTTTCATCATGCAAATGTAAGTTTTGCATTTATGGAAAAAATGATAATTTTAAGGGTGTGCTAACATTACAGAATAAAGCTTGAAAAATTTTAGTTTTTCAGTTTTTCAAAAATGATAGAAACATTAAGTTTTGTATTTCAGTAGGGTTTTGATGGATTTTCAGAACGGTCCCTCTCAGAGGGCAAAGGAACAATTCATCATAATCAAGAATATTAGCTATCAAAAGTTATTTCAGTAGCAACAAATGGTATGGTGGGCAGATGTTCAATGTTCAGTCAGGGAGTCTGCCTGATGGCAGAACCTCCAGATGAGTCATGTTCTGGATGTTTTGCCTCCCTGTGATAAAATATCCAGATAAATTTATGTAATTCCACATGCTTAGCCTCATAGACACAGACTATTTGACTAAAATGTTCAGAACTCATCTAAATGCTATGTAGATGCAAGTACAAGCAACTGCTTTAGTCATATTCTTATCTAGGTAAAGAATGTCAACGATAGCATTTTGTAAGTTCAGAAATCAAACACTAAGTTGAGGGAAAGACTATGTATACTAGGTGTGAATACTAAGTAGAGATTTTCCAAATCTGTAGACTAGTCCGTGAGAAATACATGCAGAGTAGGGGCATTGAGCATGAGGTTTTAGGGTTGGAAAGGTCTTTGGGGTTCAAACTTCTCATTTTGTAGGTGGTGGTCTCAGAGGCTCTTGTGGAGGAGGCACGGATAGTTCATGGCAAAGACAACTCCTGGATCCACGTTTGAGTCCCGGGCTCCTTCTCCTCTACCAGGCTTGTGGGAGGACAGGCTGTTTTTTTAATTCCCCTGGAAAAGCTTGTGTAGAGGTGAGTTTTCTGAAGCTGCTTAAGAGGTGAAGAAGTGAGGCTTTAGGATCCAGAAGGAGAGTGGATGCGTGAGAAAATGCTCAGGAGTGGCCTTGACCATTTAGGTGAAGGGAGCATTGGGTGGTTTTCATGTGAGAACTAGAGTCCTGGGGTTGCAGAAAGCAAAGGTAAGTAAAGAGGATGCTCAGAATCACCCAGTGAGCAAAACGTTCTCTTTAAAATGGGTTTACCTGCTCTTAATTTTGGATTAGAAATATTCTTGACTATCAGCAGCAGCAACTTTTTGCTGGTAAGTCAATGTTTTGAGAGTGATAGACTCTAGACATAGAAAACACCTGATTCCAGTGCTCAGCCTTGGCTGACTTGTTTAATAGTAGATTATGGGAGTGAGATGTGCGGGCAAGGGGATACAGATCATATTTTCCTTCCCTTACTCTGATATCCTGACAAACACCCCTAGGCGTGGAGGAGAGATTAAAATCCACGAAGACAAAAGAGGAGTGATTCAAGCGTGACCGGTTTCTTTCACAGATGTGAAGGGGGCTGGCCAAAAGGCACAAGGCAGCCAATTTTCAGCTCTGACAGCTGCCGAGGTCATCAGCTTCCTAACGGCACCCCTTAATTCCTCTGAGGCCAGGGTGTCCTTTGAACTCAGTGGTTGTTACACTTCCAAAGCTAAGCTGAGAAGGGGAGAAACCTGAAAATTTTGCTGGCCACTGAGTACACAATTACCAGGCCATTAAAACCTTAGGCTAAGGACTTAAGGTTCTCCTATCTTCTCTGACCTATGAACCAGTAGTTGCTCCCAGACAACTTATACATACGCACACAGCGTGTGTGTGTGTGTGTGTGTGTGTGTGTGTGTGTGTATTCATGAGCTAGAAAAAGGGATGGTATTTATATGCTGAGATTCAAGGATGGCAGCAGTATTTTTCTGAGAAAGCCTAATGCTCTAGTTCAAAGGGTGCTTATAGTAGGAGTGGGGACTGGAGAGCTGAGAAAGATTTTCTGTGAAAGACTTTTGTTATGGCTGGATCTAAGGGCTGGATATAAGAGAGGATGGGTGCTGTCTTCACTGCTGCAGGCTCAGGCCACTTGGTAAGAAGTAATGATGGGGGGATTCGGGCCTGGGAAGTCTGCATCATTAGAAGATCCCCAATAAAAGCAACATGGTGGATAAGGACAGCACTTGGAAAACTTCTAGATAGTGGGATAGGACATGGTCCATTGTTTAAAAATTGTATATAGAAAACCATGTTACATCAGCAATGAAGTATGATTCACAAGCAACATGTGAATGGTGTTTAGGACTGTCATCAGGTAAAGCTGAAGCATTTAAACTAAAATGAGTTGGAATTTTCAAAATCTTTAATGTGCATAGAGTAATTTAGCTTAAGGAGTAGGCAATTCCTGTAAGAGATAGAAAACAATATTGTTCAAACTTTTAATTTTTTCTTCTTTTCATTGTTAGTTCATTGTTACCTATATTTAGTTGTGATACCAGATGCATTTTATGCTTATCCTATATATCTTGTATATAGGTGTATAGATATACCTTGAACTCACTCACAGCTAATGAGAGGCAAGAGGTCCCACTTGGACTACAACAGCTGGATTCCTTTGAACTTTGCTCTCATGATCCGGGAGTGCTGAGCTCCGTTCCATTTTCTGTCCCCTATGTGACTGTTGTGGGATGGAGTATGGAAGATAGCACATCACAAAAACTACCTATGTTATACTCTGCTTTACACAGCATGAGGGTACCCTGTGGAAGGCGGCTGCTGTTCACTTACCCATGAGTTTATTTGTTCAGTCGGAGATTGTGGTCCTGCTGCCCAGCAAAGACAGTCAGTGGCCTGATAGGAAACTTACTAGGCAACTTGCCTTTCCATCAGGGAGTAGCAGGGGTTGGTGGTCATGTCAGGCAAAACCTGAGGCAGGGAGATATCTTGGAGCTGGTGAGTTCAAGCTAGTTAAGTCAGGGAAGGAACTGCAAAATGGCCAATGTCAGGAAGGTCAAGTGAACAGAAGGACTTGGGGCAGGGATGGGGTTACTGTAAGAGGCTAAAGCTCAGGTCAAGCTGAGGTGGCAGACCGGACATGGCCTGGGCAGAGAGCCCTTCTGGGTTAGGAATGGACACAGACCAGCCCAGCCAGCAGCCTGGACAGCTCCAAGATGCAGGTCTCTGGACAGTTTTCCTCTGCAGCACTCTATCCTCCTCCTGCTTCTGCTTGTTAAAGAGGCTTTATAGTAGATTTCTTGTCTGTATGAGACAAGGCTTGTCTTTAAGAATTACTCTCATTGCTCTTAAGCTCCACCCTAGAACAGATGCCACCTCTTCTGGCCTGATAGGGAGTTCTCCAGTTTGTTCGCTTATTTGTTAACTCATTTATTCATTTATATTCAGCAAAATTATTAAATCCCACTATGTGCCAGACCCCCTCCTGGCTGCAAAAGATATAACAATGAATGAGACATAGCCTTTGAACAGGAGCTGGCAGTTATTGGGGAAGGTAGACACTTAAAAATGAATAAAAATTAATATGACGAAGGTAGTGGTAGAAATGTACATAGTGCGATTATGGAAGCACATGGGATCCTGAAAGATAGTCATGGATGGTCTTCTGGAGAAAGTGATGTCTGAGTGGTGTGTCTTGAACAAAGAGAGGAGTTATCCAGAGAAAGGAAGGGGAAGCAGCGGAGGGAGGGATAAAGCAAGGACATTGCAGGTAGGGGAGCCAGCATAAGCAGTGGCCAAAAGGCAAAAACAGTATGGAGTGAAAGGATTTTCAGAGCAACATTTATAAGATATAGAGGGTTAAGTGAGCTCATTTTGGCAGCAGGAAAGCTCTGTTTTTATCATTAGTGATGTGTTCATCATCTCTCTTGGATCATGCTCAGCCTGAGACCAGGACACCAACATCTCACTAGGGACATGCCCAAGCATTTTACACTCCAGATGAGCTGATGAGACAAACTGAGCCTGCATGGGTGGCCCTCATTTGCCCCAGCATCAAAAATGAATAGAAGCTACTCAAGTACATCTGGGAGCAATTCCTGTTAATGGTATCTACTGACTGCTATGACCATTGCCAGGCTCCTGGAAGCCCCACTGCCCTTTTCTTAGCCTGACAAGGAAGGAATAGAATTTCCGCTAGACTATGGAGGGTAGATAGGGTTTTTGACTGCAGGTGAGAAAAGACAAGTTCATTAGGGAAAATATATGGGCTAAGCAAAAGTAGTTGTGGGATGGAGTATGGAAGATACCATATAAAGATAGTGAGGAGTTTATTGGGCTGGAGTAGAAGGGAGGCTTATCCACTGTTTCAGGAATAGAGAAAACCAGAAGGGTGGGTTGGGACAGATTACTTTGAGCATAAGTGTGAGACAGTGTTGAAGCCATTAATAAAAACCAGTTGCTTCTGCTGCCTAACACAGCATCTAATTTGTGGCACTATTATTGCTACTTGCGCTGTTTCTTTCCTTCTTACCCTTCACACTGCCCCAGGATTATTTGTTTATTCATTAATTCATGCATCTATTCACTTACATAGGCTTCTGTGAAGCACTATTTGATGTATATCAGAGAAGACTCTTGAAAGGGAGATAACTTGAATTGCTGTTCTGTCCACCCATTTTTTCTTTCTTTCTAAAAAAAATAGCAGTTATCTTTTTATAATTTATTCTTATGCAAAAGGTTATAAGAGGCCTTAATTTTCCTGTGTTTCTTAGCATTAGGACAGGTCAAGTTTGGAACCATGGGCTAGGTAAGAGCTGCAGCCCTTTTTTTGCATGTAGCTTCTCCCTTAGCCTCACCCCAAACCCCAGCAGCTGGTCGGCTATCCAGACAGGGAGTACCATGTAGTGCTTAAATACAAGGGCCCTGAAAGTAGGATAATTTGGGGTCTGAATTCTCTTTTTGTCCCTTTTGGCTTTGTGGTCTTGGATATCACTACCAGAGTATCAGTTTCCTAATCTAACCATATGAGGTCAATATGAGACTTAAATGAAATAATATATGTTAAATGCTTAACTCATTTACTTTACTCATTTACTAGCCTATAGTAAGTGCTCAGTAAGCAGGCGCTAGCTATATTACCACAAATGGGCCTTTGAATACTACCCTAGAATAGAATCCAGAAACATTTGAGATGGAGGCAGAATGGCAATTAGAAACTATAAACAAGGTCTGCTATCTTCCATTTAAGCTTTTTCTAATCTATACGATCCCATAACCTCATCAGTGGTGAAATTCAATACTACTGTTAATGATGTGGGGAAACATCCTCTGTCATATAGACCTCTATTGTAGAGCAAATGAGTATCTACTTGAGCAAAAAGTTAGGTAATTAGCCCAGTCCTCCAAATAAAAGAAGAAATATGAATAAAAAGGAACTATTATAAAGATCCCAGAATAGACCTTCATTGAAAAGCTCCCAAATTACACTAGTGATTCCACAGTTGTCACAGTAGGAGATAGAAGAACACTTGAAAATCATTGTTTGGGGGTGCTTGGGTGGCTCAGTCGGCTAAGCAGCTGCCGTCGGCTCAGGTCATGATTGCAGGGTCCTGAGATCAAACCCTGCATTGGGCTCCCTGCTGCTCAGGGGAGTCTGCTGCTCCTTCCCTCTCTGCTCCTGCTCATGTGCTCTCTCTCTCTCTCTCTCTCTCTCTCATTCACTCTCTCAAATAAGTAAATAAAGTCTTTTAAAAAAATCATTGTCAGAGAAGATAAGGAATATTTTCTGGTGTTTCCTTCTATGGCTTCTCTCTGTGTCTCCCTCTGTCTCTTTTATATCCACCTATCTATCTGTCTACCTATATTTATTTATTTATTTGACAGAGAGAGAGATCACAAGTAGGCAGAGGAGCAGGCGGAGAGAGAGAGGGAGAAGCAGGCTCCCCGCTGAGCTACGAGCACAATGTGGGCCTCGATCCTAGGACCCTGGAATCATCACCTGAGCCGAAGGCAGAGGCTTAACCCACTGAGCTACCCAGGTGCCCCCTGTCTACCTATTTCTTAAAAAGATTAAATAAATACGTACATAAATTAATTAATTAATTTTAGAGAGAGAAAGAGAGTGTGAGTGGGAAGAGGAGCAAAGGAAGGGGAGACAAGCAGACTTGCCATTGAGTGGGAGCCCGATGTTGGGCTTTATTCCAGGACCCTGTGATCATGAACTGAGCTGAAACTAAGAATCAGACCCTCAATCACCTGCGCTGCGCAGGTGTCCCTCATCTGTCTACCTGTTTATCTGCTCGGTCCCAAGTCCTGAACAAGAACAACACATCCTAAAGCTGAGGCTGGCCTACTTTTGAGAAGTGGGGCATCATCCTTGATGGAAATGACTGCTCCTTTCCCTGATCCTGGAACTCAGGTTACCATCCCTCACTTAGCATTGACTGCCTGGTGGGTTTCCCTCAAGACATTCATGTCTTCACAACTAGATTCTAAGCTCTCCAGCAGAACAGACCTACTCTTTTGATCTCACCAGCACTGCCTAGCCCAATGTCTTGCATATGCTGGGGCTTCCTACATAGAAGTTTAGCTTAGATAAGGGCACTTGGTCATCCTTGCCACAGAGACAGGACTAAGGCATCTCAAGGCAGAACCAGTCACCCTTGGAGGAACTCTTCCTCACTGGAACAGAAGTGTTTATCCCACCTGTGCAGGGCGAACTGTTCTGTCCAGTGAGGAATGTGATCTAGCAATCTCCTCTTTATCCATCTTTGCTTATCTTAAGAAACAAGGAGATACATTATTTCAAACAAGGTACAAGATAGATAAAATTTCTCATGTGCCCCTTTCTTCTTCAAGATATTAATTTTTTCCCCATTTTTATTGAGAAGTAATTGATATACTTCACTGTATAAGTTTAAGGTGTACAAGATTATGGTTTAATTTATGTACATTGTGAAATGCTTACCACAGTAGGTTTAATTAACATCCCTCATCTCATTTGGATACAATAAAAAGAAAAGAAAAGAAAAACTATCTCATTGTGATGACAACTCAAGATTTACTCTTCTAACACTTTTCTGGTGTATTATACATTGATGTTAGCTATAGTCATCATATTGACCATTACATCTCTAGTACTTATTTATTGTATCACTGGACACTGGAAGTTTGTACCTTTTGACCACCTTTCTCCACTTCCCCATCCTCCAGGACGTTCCCATTTTAACTGGTGGAAAAGCCCCTGTTAAATTCAGGCAAATGAGATGGAGGGATAATTATGGGAATTGAAGGTATCAGCAATGTTTGCTTTCAGGGGTGGCAGTGTATGGATGTAATGTGGGAGAGATAGCTACACAGGGTAGTCAGGGAAGAAGGATCTTTCTGCAGTTTCTGAATTGATACCTGTGAGTAACCAGTTTCTCTGACAAAATACCCAGAGGGATTTCCCTTTTGAGTCATGTTTTGGCTTTTTTTATGGCATTCTCATCCTTGGCAGTTAATGTTTCTTGACCTTTTGCTGGCTAGGTAAGGGATTGAATGGGAAGTATGAGGTATAGTCTTTTTAGCAACTGTGATTATTTTTTCTGTCCTGGGATATTAAAGAAGACCCACTCTTTGTTTCCCATTTAATCCCCTTCCTTAGACAGCCATCTTCAGCTTTTGGCTGCTATGTCCTTTCTGGGATTATAATATTTCCTGGCACAGGTCGAAGAGCACTTGATTAGGTCTAAGATAGCAGCTGGCAAAACACCCTGAGCATAGTCAGTTTATTTTAGAGTTTGAGTTATTTTGTTACCTACTTTGAGTTCTGTCTTCTTCTGGAGGGAGTTCACGATCTCTTTGGCTGAGGTGACATTTCCCTGCCCTTTCCTTCACTTCAGGCCCTTTTTCTGTCATTCATAACTCTGATTCCAGAGTGACCTACTTGTGTTTGGATTTTTATTCCTGCACACTTCACAGTGACATCTTTTACTTTGATTGATAGAGTCATCTATCTTTAAAGAATTTCTCTTCTATTCCTGCTTCTCCTGTGGAATGCAATTCTCCAGACCACCTCCTTCCCTCTCTCCATGTAGTCTTCTCATAAAGCCTCTTTCATGACCCTTTGCATTTTCCTGACTGCTGACTCTATTTCTACCTTACTACTGATCCTTCTCTTCCCTTCTCTTTCAGTGAGAACCAGTGCTATTGCCATTCTGAATTATTTGAGGTTCTCTGGCACTGCTATACACTTGCATGACTCTAAACAGGTTGTCTGTCTGCCTGGAATTTCTTTTAGGTTGCTTTCTTCTTTCTTTATTTCTGCCGATGTAACTTCCCTTACCTGATTTACTAGGGAATTGTCCATCTCTGAATTCCTATGCAACCTACACCACTTAAATGGCTATCTCCTCTGAATTTTTTTTTTCTTTGACCCTCTCCTTATTTCATATTATTTCCTTAACCCTTAGTCCCTGGTAGAATATATCTTTACTAGCACTTATCCCAGGATATTTTAATAATTTATGTACCTGTCTGCTTATAGAGCAAAGACCTTGCTTTCTTCAACTCTGCACCAAGAAATCTGGTCCCTTAAAGTCCTGGAGTAAACAAATGAGTGAACTAAGGTGGCACACCAGTGAAATCTATCTTGGTGGCTTCTTAGTGATGGAGTAAGAATTATAAGGGAGAAGGAAGCCTTGACTCCTGGATCAAATCCCATTAATTCCATGTGAGTTTTTCTCTAGGGCTAGAAGATGACGACTCTGGCTCTCCAGAGGCAGAGAGTTTGGTGGAATGGATTAGTTGAAAACACATTGGACAAAGTAACAAGTTGGTCAAAATTGACCACATGAACAAAAAATCCTGAAATTTCAGTTTATTGGAGTTTCATATATTGACAAATTTTTGTGCATCATGTAGATAATATTGCAATACTGTATATATTTTTAAATATTGTTATCCGTAGTCAGGAATTTCCAAAGGCATACATCAGTTTTGTGAACTTTGGAATTCTTAAACTTTGTATTTCAGGTTTAAAATTCTTCTTGGGTGCAGTAAAATTATATGATTCAGTATTCTTTTGCTCTATTTTTGTTAAAAAATTAAATTTTTTAAAAAAGATTTTATTTATTTATTTGACAGAGAAAGATCACAAGTAGGTAGAGAGGCAGGCCGAGAGAGAGAGAGAGAAGCAGGCTCCCCACTGAGCAAAGAGCCCAATGCGGGGCTTGATCCCAGGACCCTGAGATCATGACTTGAGCTGAAGGCAGTGGCTTAACCCATTGAGTCACCCAGGTGCCCCTAAAAAATTAAATTTGAGCATAGACAAGAATTACATAATTAAAACATTTCTGAATAAATAGAGACATATTTGAAAAAGACTTAGAAGTTTTTAATGTTCAAGTGTGAAAAAATGAATAAAGTGCTAAAATTGGATTGTAAAGACAAAGGTCTAACTGGGCTTTCTTCCTCTTTTTCCTGAGGTGGATCTTGTGATATTATCCTGTGGAAACCAAGGGCTTGGGGCAACCTAGTTTAAAAACCAGTGACCAATCATTTTGCATTTGAATTTTGTGGATACAGACACTAAGATCCAAAGAAGGCAAGTGAGCCACAGCTCAAATTTATATTTTCTTTCTCCTAGAAGGAGGAAATCTGTGTGGACTCCAGACATCTTTTCTGAGAGGGAAAATGTTGTATATTTCCTGCACTGATCAGAAATAGAATGGAATTATGTCTATCCAGAGAATGTTCCTCAGGCCCATATAAAACTTGTTGAGGAAGTGGTCACTCTGCATGCCATCTTGGAAGCAGGGAAGTGCTCCAGTCATTGATAAAGTACATCCTTGGGAGTTCACACACATGACTTTTGTTTTCAGATGTATTTTTAGCCCAGTTCTGTAAAGCCATATAAATCATGTCATGTGTCTAGGCCTTAGTCTCTTCATTTAAAAATAAACGGCTGGAAGTTGTCGTTTCTGGGCTCTCCTCTGGGTTTGGTGTTCTATAATGTTAGGGGATGTGAGACACCTTCTTTGGCTGAGTGCTCTCTTTATAAAGGGTCCTGTTCCATTTCCTTAGCACAGCACAGATGAATATGTAATGAAACTATCTGGTTCAGATTCTCTTACATGGAGACGTGAAAATTCACTTTGTTATAAAGAAAATTAAGAAAAGTTTATTTGTAAAAGGAAGCATAGCATCTTAGGCTTGCTGTGGAATTCTCTGGAACCTGAATGGTGCTTCCATTCATTCAGTATATATCATGAGTGGATAATTGTGCCAGGGACTAGAGTTAAAGAGAATAAAACTTGATTTCTGACATTCTTGTGGGAGAGAGATTCTTAAAAACAAATGTAATCTGTAGAACCAGGATAGAACATTCATAGGATAGTGATAAAAATAACCAAGTGCTTTACATGCTTTCTTTCTTCAAGTTCTCTCAACTATTATATCCATTTAATAGATGAGATAGATAAGGAAACTAAGGGCATTACCACTATTAAGAATGGGTTAGATGTGCTAGACTTTAGGTACTGGGATTCTAGTAAGGGAATTATTGCAAAGGTCTAGGTAGGTGATGGTGTGGGTTTGAATTCAGCAGAAGCTGTGGGCATAATGGGTAGGATAAACCTCAATAAGCTGCCTTGCTTATATTTCCCTTTTAAAAGGTTCCTTCTACTATCTTCTTCCACATAAATCATCATGTTGATACAGACTTTTATTTATTGGATTAAGAATGGATGCTTAACATTTGCAACACAGATGAACCTAGAAGCTAAGTGAAATAGGCCAGACACAGAAGGACACAAACTACATGATGCTACATATAAGAGAAATCTAAAATAGTCAAACTGGGAGAAGTAAAGGGTGGACTGGTAGTTGCTGGGGAGTTAGGGAAGGGAACAATGGGAGATACCAGTCAAAGGTGCGAAGTTTCAGTTATACAAGATTAATGTCCTACAGATACTTACAGTATGGTGCCTATAATTAGTAATACTGAATTTTATACTTAAAATTTTGCTTAGAGAGTAGATTATATGTTAATTATTCTTATCACACACACAACTAAGTAAAGAGAGCAAGAGGGCACTTTTGGAAGTTATGGGTATGTTAATGTCATAGATTGTGATAATTTCATGGATGGATGCTTATTTCCAAACTCATCAAGTTGCATACATTACCTATGTACAGGTTTTAATAGGTCAGTAATACCTCAATAAAATGGTTTAAAAAATAGTGAGTGTTTAACTTAAGAACAGTCCAACTACAGACTTGAATAAAGGCCAATGGGATAGTCTGGCAAAAAAAAGCCATGACCTGTGGTGTGGTTGAACAATCAGATCTTGTGACTTAAGCTATTATTTATACTTGAGAAATAGAGAAAGAATTAAATAGTCAGAAGGCAGAGTGAAAGTGAGTGGACATAGAGTTAAGCAGAGTAACTATGTAGGGAACCTCAAGTTCCCTAAGCAAGTTCTAATTACTTCAAGCCCAAGTGTGTGGCCAAATCTCCATGGTCAAGATTCTTATCATCTTTTATTCCTACATATTATCCCTCAAATCTTCTTTGCCTAAAATAAGCCAAATTATATTCTGTTCCTTGCAACCAAAACAGCTAATCTAATATTGGGGTTGAGAGTAGGAACCAAATTTGGAAAATTTTCCTGAGGAATAAAGCTGATGAGATTTGATGACCAGTTTTTATCATTATTGATTATTTTCAAAAGCTGGAACTATTGGAAGAGAGAAGGCCTCTACAGTTTGCAACAAACCACCCAAAACCAAATCTGACACATGTAGTTTCAAACCAGTCAAAGTCTGAATTTCTAGCAAAATGAAGGAGGCAATATACTAAAGAAATATCAGAGAATATAACAAGAAACAGCATAAAATGGGAAATGCACCACAAGAAATTAAAAGAACTAGTATGGTTTGGAGAAACCACAATTGAACTCTGCAGGAGCTGCCTTTGTTTCTCTGCCTTAATGTGTATTTGCTACTGCAGATTAATAGCCTCCATTTGGGGAAGAAATAGCCCTGGATCATTGTTCCATTTTAGGAACCACAGGTGTTGTTGTACACATTCTGTTTATAACCTTAGGGGTGAATGAGAAACGAAACCTAACCAAAAAAAAAAAAAAAAGCAATCCAGGATCAGCTTTGCCAACATTCCCTTCCTGATCATTCCTACACAATCAGACACACAACAGTATGCTAATAAGCACAAAGTTTCACTGTCTTTGCGGGATGCCGACTTTATGTTAAGCATGAGGACATGAGTGTGTGTCTGCATGAGTATGCGAAAAAGAATTAAAAAATTAATGTGACTAATCTACTCATGTCTTGCATATTAAGTAACTTTCAGAATTCACCTCATGGAAGGGGCCACTAGTTTTGAAGAATGTAAATTAATAAGCCTCCTTGCTTAAAAAATGAGCTTCAATATTTGTGCGAATCATAGAGTCAAAAGAAAAAATCGATAGACTATCGACTACTGGGGATGATCACATTCATTTTGCCCTTTGTGGTTGGTGAAATCCATGCTGCAATTACAGAGACAGGCTGGCAGCAAAGAGCCTCAGTCGGGCTTTCAGCTCCACATTAATCCAAAACTCCCCATTTTAATGCAGATATAGATTGCTTTGAGTCAATAGCTGACTGCTTGAATTGTGAAGTAGCAGTTCTGCTGGGCTCTGGAAGGCCAGAGCTTACAGTATTTGGGAATTTCAAAGCTTTACTGTGTGAACCAGTGTGACTAAGGCTTGAGGGGAGGTGCAGTTCTGCTGATGTTGTTGAAAAGATCTGTCTTTGGTATCTAAAACACGGATTATAGCAAATTCAAGGTGGGCGGGTCATAGAATCATAGGATAGTAGATCTGGGAAGGACCTCAGAGGTCGCCTGGTCCAGCTCTTTCCTTACAGATGAGGAGATTGAGGTCCTTAGAGGTTAACTAACTTGCATGTGGTTACACAGCTAGTCAGCAGAGGATCCTGTGGTAGGAAAAGAGATGCATCCTCCTGGGCTTTCCACTACTCTACATAGGCTATGAAAAAAAAATCAAAATTTGTTTTATTTACTACACCACACGCTTTTGTGCATGCAATAGATGCCTCATTGAATAGATTTCACTTAATCCATTATTAACATTCAACAATCCATTAAATAAGGTGCTGAGGAAATCCTTATCACCGGGAGTATGTATGCAGCTAAGCCAACATACAAAATAATCTGTAACATGTTACAACTGAGGAAAAGGTGAGATACCACATTTGAAGCATTAAATGGGCAAAATCTTTTAAAAGGTGCTTTGTACATCTTACAGCACTATACTCATGTTAGAGTAGAGGGCTATTTTAAGGAGACATTCGGGGGCAGATTTCTGTTTCATCAGTACTGTTACTTATATCAAACTAGACTGTGAATGTATTATGAGAGAGACACATTATCTGTCATCTCTCTATCATTAGCAAATAGCATAGTACTTGGTATTTGCCAAATGTTGAATACTGTATAGCTAAATCCGTATAATAAGTCCTTGCATTCAAAGTGTGATCTGTGATCCACTAGCACTGACGTTGCCTGGAAATTTTTTAGAAATGCAGAATCTAGGGCCCCATGCCAGACCTACGGAAGCAGAACCTGAATTTTAACAAGATCTCCAGGTGGTTAGCAGGCTCATGAAAGTTTGAGATGCCTTGCAATAAGCTATGTTGAACCAAGTTTCTTACTGTTCAAACCTTATTACAACAAGTTTAGATAGGTATAAAGTCTGCATATGAAATGAAAATTGTGAGTGGTCAAAATGATATCCCTAAATGAATATCCCTAAAATCATCCACTCACAATGAAGGACTGTGTGTGTGTGTGTGTATGTGTGTGTGTGGTCCTTTAGTTAACTAATGGAAGAGTGGGTTAACATTTCCCATCTAATTCCTGATAGCAGTATATTTTCAAGTAGAATGGCACCATTTAAATAATGATTTTTCTCTCTTCCTAACTCATATAATTTGAGTTAAATGCACTAATGGTAAGACTCACTGTCCCTGGAAAATATCTCTTTTAAGTACAGTGATGTGCTTCTTAGTATTATGACCTGAATACTTTCACCCAGTTAACCAAGCTCATTTATAACAACTAGTCATATTGAAATCCAAGGATTTCACCCAGTTATGCTGTACTTCACTGGACATTATTGTATACACATCTTTCAAGTGGAATTTTGAAACAGAGTGATGGGACATGAATTATCACTCTCTCACAGCACCTTTAATACCAGTGGGCTTTGTGGGTTATTTATGGCCTGAGTAGCTGCCTGGATGCCACACATATCTCAACAGTGGCAGAGAATGGTCTTGGATCAGGAAGCTCTGACTCTGAATCCTGCTCCTTTCTTAAGCATCTACAGTATCTGAGCTGATGCCTGAGTGACTGGACTTGTGCTCCAGCAAAGAGCTTTGTCATAGGTTTTTCTGTCTTCTTTCATGATCCCACAACAGAAAATCCAAGTTGAGCTAAGGCTGAAAAAGGGCCACATAGGGTGAGAGGATTCCCCTGCCCTCTTTCTGTCCTATGTCATTTTCTACTCTGTTTGTGCTGGCTTTGCGACCTGTACTGAAATACTTTGAGAAGGCAGGTGTATGGTTGATCAAATGGGGGTCACCTGTCTCAACAATGGGATGGTTAGATTTCAGCCACTTAAAAGGGATGTCCTAGCAGCAATCAGCTTACTTTTACTAGCTTTCAAATAAACTCCAGGACTCGCTGGGCTTCCATGGAGAGAAGTGAGTTTGCCCTGCAGAGAAAGCACTGGAAGGATTGATCAGGAATAAAAGTTCTCCAAGGGCATGTCTGATCTCTGTGGCTGCTGCCCCTATGTTTTATCCCTGTCCTTGTCTTCCATCTCTGTCCTGCTCTCTGAGTGCCTTTTTATTTTTCAGGCTCAGTCACTTTGTAAAGTCTCCCTCTTGTCTTCCCTTCTCATGCCTGCTTCTTTAATTCTCTAATAAAAGATTTATGCAGTCTAAGCTGAGCATGCTCAGTAGTGGAAAGCAGGTTGTGTTTGTAAGCGGATAGCTATAGCAGTATCTCTCTATGTTGTTTCTTTTGTTTACATGAGAATAATTCACCAGATCAGCAAACAGATCAGCTGGAAATCTCTTGCTTTATGGCAGAACAGACCAGTTCAAACTGAACACTTTACTGGAACATACTGCTGGGCAGCCTAGCTCGGCTTTGAAGAAAGCTGCTTTGGTTCCCACTGGTGCTGACCAGTTCATCTCAACGACTTGCTTTTGGACACCAGCATATAGCCTAAAAAAAAATATCTGAATGGGAGTTAGCCTACATTGTGCTGACTTTTAGCCAACCATGACTCTGGGAGTGGATAGCGTGCTTTAGGGAAATGATTTGCCCCAAGCAGAATTTGGAACTTTTTTTTTCTTTTTGATTGAAACAAAGGCAATTCTGCATAATAACATAGTCACAATAAACTTTTTTGGCTTTAGTTTCTATAAACAAGATCAATATCAGTGCCGTTTTTTGTCTCTTTTTCCACGTATCACTCTTGTAAAATTATAATTAAAATTAAGCTATTTAAGATGGAGATGAGTCTGTTATTTAACTCCTCCAACCTTCCAATTTCCATGGAAATGGCTGAAGGAATCTCAAAATGATGGTGTGTGTGCAATACTAGCATTAAAAGTAAGGGAGAGGCTGGAAACTTTACAGAGTTTTTTTAAGCCATGCTGATATTATTGGATTGATTAGAAAGATAATTAATCTGTGATTGGCCTGGGAAACACCTGGAAGGAACTCCTTAGTAGGTGCCCCTAGAACATGTATTTCAGAGTGACAGGGCCTGCAAGTGAATGCAGGCCTTTAAGCAGTTATTAGGGCTCTTGATCTTAAGAGCATCTGGGGGGGAAAGCATGATGTTCTGGGGTTCAAACAGAGTGGAGTTCCTTTGGGCTGGACTGTGTACATTCAGTTCTACTTGGCACTGCCACTATTGGTGGGAGGCAAACAGTGGCACTTCTTGAGGGCTTGTATGAGGGTGTACATATCAGTAGAGAGTGTATTCACCACATTCAAGTTTTCTCAACAACAGAGAGGAGACTCTTTAACCTAGTGGCAGAGTATACCTCTTTGTCTCCTTTCTACTAACAAGTGGACTGCAGCGCTAACAAAATAAAATTGCAATATATCTAAGGTTTTACCTCATTTCTTTATCTGGGCCTAAAACATGCGCACAGAAGCCAGCAACATCTCTGCTAGACTCCATTCCAGACAAGCATATATTCTTACATTTTAAGAATGAATAAATTGAGGTGATTATTAAATACATGAAAAAACCTGGTAATAAATAGCTACTGAGCACTCTGTGCCAAGCCCTTGACATAAATTGCCTCTTTTAGTCTTCACGACAGCCCTAAAATCTGGGAATTATACATACAATCACACTTTTAAGTAAGCAGAGTTCCTATTGAGGTTAAAAGGTTTAAAGGTTACTTGAGTAAGTAGCAGAACAGAGACTTGAGCCCAATTTAAACTTCAAAACCAATAAATGATTGGGAACAGAGCAATTATTCCCTCAATAAACAGAGTTACAGAAAAAAAATAAGAAAACTTTGGAGAATTTCTATTTTGTATTATCGGTAAAATTTAGCAATGATATCTTCAAATTTTCAAAAGCAGTATTCAATCAGGGAGGATTACTTTAAGATAATAATTTAAAAAAGCATAAATGACCAAATGAAAATACAAAGGGAGATATGAACAGTAGATTGGTTATAGTAAAAATCAAAATACATAATCAGTGAAGATGAAGATAAGTTCATGGAATTTTCCAAGAATTTGGTGAGAGGATACAATTAAATAGGAACAAAGAATAAATACATGAAGAATGAATCATGAAGTTTCTATATACATGTAGTAAGGATTCTAAAAAAGGGGAACAGAACAGAGGGAGGAAATGCGATGAAAAATAATGGAAGAATATGTATCTGTGTTGAAAAAGATGAGTGTTTGGATTAAGTGTGCTTCCCAAATACCAGGCAAAATTCATGACGAGAACCCCTATGAGACATGTCCTGGAGGGGCGCCTGGGTGGCTCAGTGGGTTAAAGCCTCTGCCTTCGGCTCAGGTCATGATCCCAGGGTTCTGGGATCAAGCCCCGCATGGGGCTCTCTGTTCAGCAGGGAGCCTGCTTCCTCCTCTCTCTCTCCCTGCCTGCCTCTCTGCCTACTTGTGATCTGTCAAATAAATAAATAAAATCTAAAAAAAGAAAAAAAATATGTCCTGGACAAGTTTTTTAATTTAGAAGAAACAAAATGTTTTTTTAGGAACCTAGAAATTAAAAACAGGCTATCTAATAAGGAAAGTCTGGCATCAGGTTTTCCCGAAGAAGTGGAGCAATGTCTACTAAATTGTGAGTAAAGAAAATAATACCAGAATTCTATGTCCAGCCATTAACTCATTCACATGTGAAAGCAATGGAAAGACATTTCAGACATTTCAATTTCTCAGACATATGGGGATCTTGCAATCTTTTTTGATAACCATCCCTTAAAGAACCATTTGAAATTAATGAGAGAAAAAAAAATCAAGATCTGAGGAGATGTGATATACAAAAATGTATCTTAATTAGTGAAATGCTAAAATTTGGCACTGTTCACAAAATTTTTATTCATGTTAATAAAATTTTGTGAAAATATCAGAAATAATTCTCTAAAACAGCACCATTCACTAGAACTTTCTGAGATAACTGTTCTCTGTACTGTTTGACAGGGTAGCTACTAACATATCTCATGGTTGAGCACTTAAAATGTAGCTACTGTGACTTCGGAACTGACTTTTTAATCACATTTCATTTTAGTTAATTTAAATTCAAATACCTGCATATGGCTAGTGGCTACCCTACTAGACAGTGTAGCTCTAAAAGCAGATCTATAATATAAAAATTAAAGATGACAAGTATGAATGGAATAGATAGATCTGCCTACTGAAAGTAGCAATGGTAACTATCATTTATAGAGTCATTTATTCTGTATTAAGGTGCTAAGAACTTTCTGTATATTCTACTGCAGCAGCTGCTCTATCAGGGATTGTATTTGTGTTTGTGTGAGTGTGTACATGTTAATTTTTTATTGTGGAGAAGTTTCCTGATTGTTGGAATAGGCAGGAGCAAAAATTGCCTTAAACTTCTTCTTCAGTGTTTGAGAAGGCTACAGAGCTGATAAGGCCTTATTGTCCCATGGAAGAAGGGTATAGCAGACTTTTGGTGGTTTAAGTACCCTAGCAATCAGTTTTATTTCTATCCCTATAGAAGAGAAGGTTTTTAAAATTTATATGGAAATGCAAAATACCTATAATAGCCAAAACAAATGTGAAGCAGAAGGATAAATTTTTAGAGCTTTAACTTCCCCATTTCAAAAATTATTACAAAGCATCAGTAATAAAGAGAGTATGGTACTGGGGTAAGGATAGATAAAGATCCATGGAACAGACTGTGAGTCTAGAAACAAATCTTTATATTTATAGTCAATTTTTTTATTTTTATGAAAGTGCCAAGGTAATTCATTGGGGAAAGTGTAGTCAGGTGCTGTGACAGTGGAATACCTGTATATGAAAAGTTGAATTTAGACCCTTAGCTTATACCATACACAAAAATTAAGTCAAAATAGATCATAGACTTAAAAGTAAAAGCTGAAAATGAAATTTTAGAAGAAAAAATAGAATAAAATTTTTAAGAGGTGTAGGTAATAAAAGATTTATTAAATATGACTCTAAAAACATTGCTGATGAGAGTAAGTATTGATAAAATAGGCCTTAGTGAATTAAAAGCATTTGCTTTCTAAAAGACACCTTTCAAAATGAAAAGGCAAGCAATAAACTTGGAAAAAATATTTACAAAACACTTATCTAATATAGGACTTGTATACAGAATTTACAAAGAACTATTAGAACTCAATAATAAGAAGACAAAATACCCAAACAAAAATGGGCAAAAGGGACTTAGAGGTCGGAAGATGGTGGAAGAAGAGGACCCTAGGCTTGCCGTGTCGCATGAATACAGCCAGATCACTATCATATCATCCTGAATACCCCAGAAATTGACTGAAAACTGGCATAACAAACTCCACAACTAAAGGTAGAGAAGAGGCCACATTGAAGAAGGTAGGAAGTGTGGATATCTGGTTCAGGAGATAAATAAATTGTGGGGAGGGAGTTGCTGTTGTGGTGAAGGATGAGAGACAAACTAGCACATGATGAAGTGCACAGAGAAACAAATCCCCATTGCATCTGGCTTGAAAACAGAGAGGGGTAAAATTTTGTGAGTTCTGGCCACTAGTGGGGCTTAAAGCCCGAGTTTTAAAAGTCTGCAGGCTTGGCTGGGATAGAGCCCCAAGGCCATTGCACTACTCTTGGAGAGAAGGCAGGCAAACAATCCATGACCACACAACGATGGAAACGACAATCCAAAGAGCACCTGGAGCACACAGTGGGAGGTTATTTGCTTATCTTGGGGCATGTCAAAGAGAGGCAGCATTCCGAGAGAGACTCCTATGGGAACAAAGGAACTGGCTAAAGTCAATTCCCTCTCCTGCCCCCAGTATAAGCACTGGGCTACCTGTGGGAACCAGTGTAACACTGACACTCACTACACAACCTTTCTATATCAAGCCTTTCCCCTTATCCCACCCTGACATTCTTCCCAGTCTCACTTGCCTCAGTCCCAACATGGCAGCTCACTCTTTCCCCCAGAAGACTGACCCAAACCCATGTCTTCTGACACAGGAGTTTTGCAGAGCCTTGGTTATGGTAGTGGTGGCAACATATCTCATTTTTCAGGCAGACCAGAGCACATCTAGTTAAAACAAGCACACTCAGGCCAGGGACCGAATACTGCCTACAACAAAGAGAGCTTCTGCCGATGACTGGCCTGAATGATAAAGTGGTCAGAACAAAACAAAGCACATGCAGCACAAACTGATGACACTTCTGGAAGACCAGGTCCCAGGGAACGGGGACACTACATACCAGGGCTCTATAAGACCTCTTGTCTTAAGGCCATTACCTTTAAGAACAGGAGACATAGCTGACTTTCCTAATACAGAGAAACAGGCACAGACACTTAGACAAAATGAGAAAACAGAGGAGGAATGTATCCCAAATGAAAAAAACAGATCAAAGCCACGGCCAGAGATCTAAGTTAAACAGATATAAGTAACATGCCTGATGGTGTATTTAAAACAATGATCATAAGGATACTAACTGGACTTGAGAAAAGTGTGGAAGACATGAATGAGGCCCTTAACACTGAGATACGGAATAACATAGCAGAGATAAAGGGCTCAATAAATGAAATGAGAGACATGCTGGATGGAATGAAGAGCAGGCTGGAAGAAGTAGAGGAATGAATTAATGACCTAGAAGACAGAGTAATTAAAAGTAATCAGGCAGGGCAAAAGAAAGAAAAAAGAATTATGCAAAACAAGAATAGACTTAGGGAACTCAGTGACTCCATCAAATGTAGTAACATCTGTATAGGAGTTATAAGAGTCCCAAAAGAAGAAGATAGAGAAAAGCTGGAAAAGAATTTATTTGAAGCAATAATTGCTGAAAACTTTCCTAAGCTAGGGAAAGAAACAGGTATCCAGATCCAGGAGGCACAGAGAACCCTCAACAAAATCAACAAAAGCAGATTCACACCAATACATATCATAATTAAATTGGCAAAATATAATAAAAAAAATTGAAGCAAGACAAAAACAAAACAAAACAAAACAAAACCAAAAACAAACAAACAAACAATAACATACAAGGGAAAACCGATAAGGTCTATCAGGGGATTTTTCAGCAGAAACTTTCCAAGCCAGGATGGAGTGGCATGATCTTTTCAATCTGCTGAATGGGAAAAAAAAAACTGCTAGGAATACTCTATACAGCAAGGCTATCTTTCAGAATAGAAAGAGAGATAAAGAGTTTTCCAGACAAACAATAATGGAGTTGATGACCATTAACCAGCCCTGCAAGAAACATTAAAGGGGATTCCTTGAGTGGAAAGCAAAGACCAAAAGTGACATTATGAAGGTAAGAAACACAAAAGCATTAACAATGAATATTTCTTTAAAGAATCAGTCAAGTCTATGGACTCTGAAAAACCACCTGAGGGTTTTGAAGAGGCGGGTGGTGGGAGGTTGGGGGAGCCAGGTGGTGGGTATTATGGAGGGCACGCATTGCATGGAGCACTGGGTGTGTTGTAAAACTATGTATTCTGTTACGCTGAAAAGAAATGAAATAAAAAAAAAAAGAATCAGTCAAGTAACTCACAAAATAAAAGGATGTAAAATATTGTACCATATACCTAAAATGTGGGCAGGAGATGAGTAAGGAATGTTTTTAAACTTAAATGACCATCAATTCAATATAGATTGCTATATGTAGAGGAGGTTATATACAAACCTAATGGTAACCATATATTAAAAAACCACTAATAAAATGCACATAAATATGCAAAAAATAAAGAGAAAGAAATCCAAATATATCACTAAAGTTAATCACCAAACCATGAAAGAGAAAAAGACTAAGAAAGGATCACAGAAAGTCTTCAGAAATAACCACAACACTTAATAATAAAATGGCAATAAATACATATCTGTTGGTAGTTACTTTGAATGTAAATGGACTAAACCCGCCAATCAAAAGACATAAGGTGACAGAATGGATTAAAAAACAAAACCCATCTATCTGCTGCCTACAAGAGACTCATTTTAGACCTAAAAGCACCTGCAGATTGAAAGTGAGGAGATGCAAACTGAATTAAAAAAAAAAAGAGTAGCAATACTTATATCAGACAAATAGACTTGCTTAGAGAGAGAGAAAAAGGAAGAAGGGGAGAGAGAGAAAAGGGGTAAGGTCAGAAAAGGGGGAGAGAGAGAATCCCAGGCACACTCCATGCTCAGTGTGGAGCCTGATGTGGGGCTCAATTCCATGACCCTGAGATCATGACGAGCAGAAACCAAGAGTTGGATGCCCAACTTACTGAGCCACCCAGGCATCCCCAGATAAATAGACTTTAAAACAAAGATTGTAATGAGAGACAAAGAAGGGCACTATATAATAATGAAGAGGACAATCCAACAAGAAGATAAAACATGTAAAAATTTATGCATCCAACATGAGGGAATCCAAATACATAAAACAATAACAAACATAAAGGAATTAATTGACAATAATACAATAATAGTAAGGAATTTTAACACCCCACTTATATCAATGGACAGATCATCTAAACAGAAAATCAACAAGGAAACAATGACCTTGAATGACATACTGGAACAGATGGATTTAAAAGTTTGTATTTAGAATAGTCCATCCTAAAACAGCAGGATATACATTATTTTAAGTTTACATAGAATATTCTCCAGAATAAATCCCATGTTAGTCCACAAAACAACCTCAACAAATTCAAGAGGATCAAAGTCATAACACCCATCTTTTCTGACCATAATGCTATGAAACTAGAAGTCAGCCACAAGAAAAAGTCTGGGAAGACTATAAATACATGGAGGTTAAATAACATGCTACTAAACAATGAATAGGTCAACCAGGAAATAAAAGAAGAAATAAAAAAGGACATTGAAACAAATGAAAAAGAAAAAAACAACAACAACCAGTAACCCACAACAACATTCTAAAACCTTTGGGATACAACAAAAGTGGTTCTAAGATGGATGTTTATAGCAATGCAGGCCTACCTCAAGAAGCAAGAAAAATCACAAGTAAACATAACCTTACACCTAGAGGAGCTAGAAAAAGAACACACAAAACCTAAAACCACTAGAAGGAAGGAAATAATAAAGATTAGAGCAGAAATAAATGATATAGAAATGAATACAACAGTAGAACAGACCAATGAACAGAAGTTTGTTTTTTGAGAAAAGCAATAAATTAATAAACCATTAGCCAGACTTACTAAGAAAAAAAGAAAGTATCAAATAAATAATATCACAAATGAGAGAGAAGAAATAACCAGCAACATTATAGAAATACAAACAATTATAAGAAAATATTATGAAAAACTATATGCCAGCAAGCTGGACAGCCTAAAAGAAATGGATAAATTCCCAGAAGCATAAAACTACCAAAACTGAAATAGGAAGAAATAGAAAACATGAACAGACCAATAACCTGCAAAGAAATTGAATCAGTAATACAAAAAAAAAAACAAAAACCCTCCCAATAAACAGAGTTCCAGGACCAGATGGCTTCACAGGCAAATTGTACCAAACATTTAAAGAAGAGTTAATGTCTTTTCTTCTCAAACTGTTCCAAAAACTAGAAAAGGAAGGAAGACTTCTAAATTCTTTCTATAAGGCCAGCATTACCCTGATCCCAAAACTGGATAAAGACACCACTAAAAAAGAGAACTATAGGCCAATATCCCTGATGAACATAGATGCAAAGATCCTCAACAAAATACTAGCAAACAGAATCCAACAGTACATTAAAAAAAATTCATCATTGGGGCACCTGGGTGGCTCAGTGGGTTAAAAGCCTGTGTCTTCGGCTCAGGTCATGATCCCGGAGTCCCGGAAAATGATGACATCACAATTCCAGAGTCCAAGCTCTATTACAAAGCTATCACCATCAAGACAGTATGGTGCTGGCACAAAAAAAGACACACAGATCAGTGGAACAGAATAGAGAGCCCAGAAATAGACCCTCAACTCGGGCCTCTGCTCGACAGGGAGCCTGCTTCCCCCCTCTCTCTGCCTGCCTCTCTGCCTACTTGTGATCTCTGTAAAAAAAAAAAAAAATTCATCACAATCAAGTGAGATTTATTCCTGGGCTACAAGGGTGGTTCAGTATTCACAGATCAATCAACATGACACATCACATCAATAAGAGAAAGAAGAAGTACAATATGATCACTTCAATAGATGCAGAAAAAGTATCTGACAAAGTAAAATATTCATTCATGATGAACGCCCTCAACACAGTAGGTTTAGAGGGAGCATACCTCAACATAAAAAAGGCCATCTATAAAAAAATCCATAGCTAACATTGTTCTCATGGGTGAAAAACCCAGATCAGAAATGAGAGAAGGAGGTGCACTCACCACTTTTTTGTAACATAGTATTGGAAATCCTAACCACAGCAGTCAGACAACAACAATAACAAAATAAAAGGCATCCACATTGGTAAGAAGTAAAACTTTCATTTTTTGCAAATGACATAATACCGTATAGAGAAAACCTGAAAGACTTCATCAAATAACAGCTAGAACTGGTAAAAAAAAGTTCAATAGTCTTAGGATGCAAATTAATGTACAGAAATCTGTTGCATTTCTATATACCAATAATGAAGGAGCAGAAAGAGAAATTAAGAAAATAGTCCCATTTACAATTGCACCAAAAAATAATGAGATACCTAGGAATAAACCTAACCAAAGAGGTGAAAGATCTGTACTCTGAAAACTGTAAAACACTGACGAATGAATTTGAAGATGACACAAAGAAATGGGAAGACATTCCATGCTCGTTGTTTGGAAGAAGAAATAATAAAAATTTCTAAACTACCCAAAGCAATCTACATATTTAATGCAATCTCTATCAAAATACCAACAGCATTTTTCACAGAACTGGAACAATCCTAATATTTTATGGAACCACAAGAAATCCTGAGTAGCCAAAGCAACCTTGATAAAGAAGGGCAAAACTAGAGGCCTCACAATTCTGGACTTCAAGTTCTATTACAAGCTGTAGTAATCAAAACACTATAGTACTGGCACAAAAATAGACACACACATCAAAGGAACACAATAGATAACCCAGAAATAAATCCACAACTATTACTTCAATTAATCTTTGACAAAGAAGGGAAGGATATCCAATGGTAGAAAAGGAGTCACTTCAACAAAAGGGGTTGGGAAAATTGGACAGCTAGATGCCAAAGGATGAAACTGGACCACTTTCTTATACCACACACAAAAATAAAGTGTATTACAGACCTAAATTAAAGACCTGAAACCAGAAAAATTCTAGAATAGAATGCAAGCAACAACTTATTTGACATTGGCCATAGCAACTTCTTTTTATATATGTCTCTTAAGGCAAGGAAAACAAAAGCAAAAATAAACCATTGGGACTACATCAAAATAAAAAGCTTCTGTACAGCGAGGGAAACAATCAAGTAAACTAAAAGGCAACCTGCAAAATTGGAAAAGATATTTGCAAATTACATATGTGATAAAGGGTTAGTATCCAAAATATATAAAGAACTTATAAAACTCATCATCCATAAACAAATAACCCAATTAAAAAATGGGCAGAAGGCATGAACAGACATTTCTCCAAAGAAGACATACAAATGGCCAACAGACACATGAAAAGATGTTCATCATCACTTACATTGAGGGAAATGCAAATCAAAACTACAGTGAGGGGAGCCTGGGTGGCTCAGGTGGTTGAGCATCTCACTCTTCATTTGGCTCAGGTCATGATCTCAGGGTCATGAGATCAAGCCCTGTGTCGGACTTTGCACTCATCAGGGACTCTGCTTGAGATTCGCTCTCTCTTCCTGTGCCCCTTCCCTTGCTTGCACACTCTCTCTCTCTCAAATAAATAAATATATCTTAAAAAAACTATAATGAGATGTCACCTCACGCCTGTGAAAATGGCTAAAATCAACAGCATAAGGAACAGCAGGTGTTGGCAAGGATGTGGAGAAAGGGGAGCCCTCTTGCACTCTTAGTGGGAATGCAAACTAGTGCAGCCACTCTGGATAACAGTGTTGAGGTTCCTTAAAAAAAATAAAGATGGTACTACCCTATGATTCAGCAATCATACACTGGGTATTTACCCATAGAATACAAAATCAGGCACTGGGTGGCTCAGTTGGTTAAGTGACTGACTCTTGATTTTGGCTCAGGTCATGATCTCAGGGTCATAAGATTGAGCCCCAACTCGGGCTCCATGCTCAGTGTGGAGTTTGCTTGAGATTCTCTCTCTCCTGCTCCCTTTGCCCCTCCCCCTGCTCACACACTCTCTCTATCTTCCTCTAAAATAAATAAATAAAATGTTATTTTTTAATAAGTGTGCAAAAAACACTAATTCAAAGGGGTACATGCACCCTGATGTTTATAGGAGTGTTATTTACAATTGCCAAGATACAGAAGATTATTGATTGATGAGTGGATAAAGAAGATGTGCCATGTATACAGAATGGAATATTCAGCCATAAAAATGAAATCTTGGCATTTAATGACATGGATGCATCTAGAGACTAATGTAAACAAAGTAAATCAGAAAAAGACAAATAGCAGGTGATTTTATTCATGTAGAAATTAAGAAACAAAATAAATGAACAAATGGAAAAGAGAGACAAATCAAGAAACAGAGTCTTAATTATAGAGAACAAACTGATGGATATTAGAGAATAGGGGCATGGGCGGATGGATTAAATAGGTGATGGGGATTAAGGAGTGTACTTGTCATGGTGAGCACTGGGTGTTGTATGGAATATAATTGAATCACTATATTGCACACCTGAAATTAAGGTAATACTGTATGTGACCTTATTGGAATTAAAATAAAAAACTTAAAAAAATGGGTAAAAAGTAAGAACAGTCATTTTACAAAAGAAGATATATGAATGCCTAATATGCATATGAAAATATGTGCTTGTCCTTACTCATTAGGGAAATGATTCATACATACTAGAATGGCTATAATAAATAAGAGAATAACAAATGTCAGTGAAGATAAGGAAAAATAGGAATCCTCATACACTGATAATGGGGATGTAAAATGGTGCTTACACCATGATAACACTTTGGTTTTTTCTTAAGTTAAAGATGCACCTACTATATGGTTCAACAACTCAACTCCTAGGTATATACTCAAGAGAAATGAAAACATGTGCACACAAAGATTTGCACACAAATATTCATAGCAGTCAGTATTATCAGATAAGAACCCAACATTGAAAACAACCTAAACATTCACCACCTGGCGAATGGATAAAATGACGTGGAATATCCATACAATGGAATACTACTTACCAATAAAAAAGAATAAGCTAACAATAAATACTACACCATGGATGAAAATTCAAACTATTATGGTAAGTGAAAGAAGCCAGACACAGGAGACCATGAATTAGATGTTTCTAGTTAGATGAAATCCCAGAAAATGAAAATTTATAGACATAAAATAGGTTAGTGGTTACTTGGGTTTTGGGGGTGGGAATGAGCATTAGCTATAAAAAGGCTTTAAGGGTTTTTATTGGGGGGATTGAAATGTTCTTCTTTTAATTTTTTTTATTTTTTGTTAACACATAATGTATTATTAGCTCCAGGGGTACAGGTCTGTGAATCGCCAGGTTTACACACTTCACAGCACTCACCGTATCACATACCTTTCCCAATGTCCATAACCCAACCATCCTCTCCCTCCCCCCCCCCCCTCGCAAGCCTCACTTTGTTTTGTGAGATTAAGAGTCTCTTATGGTTTGTCTCCCTCCCAATCCCATCTTGTTGCATTTTTTCCGTCTCTACCCCTCAAGCCCCCCACTTTGCCTCTCAACTTCTTCATAACAGGGAGATCATATGATAATTGTCTTTCTCTGATTGATTTATTTCACTCAGCATAATACCCTCTAGTTCCATCCATGTGGTCGCAAATGGCAAGATTTCATTTCTTTTGATGGCTACATAGTATTCCATTGTATATATACACCACATCTTCTTTATCCATTCATCTGTTGATGGACATCTAGGTTCTTTCCATAGTTCGGCTATTGTGGACATTGCTGCTATAAACATTTGGGTGCATGTGCCCCTTCAGATCACTACATTTGTATCTTTATGGTAATTACCTAAATATCTTTAGGGTAAATAGTGTGATTGCTGGCTCGTAGGGTAGCTCTATTTTCAACTTTTTGAGGAACCTCCATGCTGCTTTCCAGAGTGGCTGCACCAGCTTGCATTCCCACCAAGAGTGTAGGAGGGTTCCCCTTTCTCCGCATCCTCGCCAGCATCTATTGTTTCCTGACTTGTTAATTTTAGCCATTCTGACTGGCATGAGGTGGTATCTTATTGTGGTTTTTATTTGTATTTCCCCGATGCTGAGTGATACGGAGCTTTTTCATGTGTCTGTTGGCCATCTGGATGTCTTCTTTGCAGAAATGTCTGTACATGTCATCTGCCAATTTCTTGATTGGATTACTTGTTCTTTGGGTGTTGAGTTTGAGAAGTTCTTTATAGATTTTGGACACTAACCCTTTATCTGATATGTTGTTTGCAAATATCGTCTCCCATTCTGTCAGTTGTCTTTTGGTTTTTCTGACTGTTTCTTTTGCTGTGCAAAAGCTTTTGATCTTGATGAAGTCCCAATAGTTCATATTTGCCCTTGCTTCCCTTGCCTTTGGTGATGTTTCTAGGAAGAAGTTGCTGCAGCTGAGGTTGAAGAGGTTGCTGCCTGTGTTCTCCTCAAGGATTTTGATGGATTCCTTTCTCACATTGAGGTCTTTCATCCATTTTGAGTCTATTTTCATGTGTGGTGTAGGGAAATGGTCCAGTTTCATTTTTCTGCATATGGCTGTCCAACTTTCGCAACACCATTTGTTGTGATAATTGTTGAAGAGACTGTCTTTTTTCCATTGGACATTCTTTCCTGCTTTGTTGAAGATTAGTTGACCATAGAGTTGAGGGTCTATTTCTGGGCTCTCTATTCTGTTCCATTGATCTGTGTGTCTATTTTTGTGCCAGCACCATACTGTCTTGATGGTGATAGCTTTGTAATAGAGCTTGGACTCTGGAATTATGATGCCATTAACTTTGGCTTTCTTTTTTGACATTCCTCTGGCTATTCGAGGTCTTTTCTGGTTCCATATAAATTTTAGGATTATTTATTCTATTTCTTTGAAAAAAAAAGATTGATAGGGATTGATTAAACGTGTAGATTGCTTTAGGTAGCATAGACATTTTCACAATATTTGTTCTTCCAATCCAGGAGCATGGAACATTTTTCCATTTCTTTGTGTCTTCCTCAGTTTCTTTCATGAGTACTTTATAGTTTTCTGAGTATAGATTCTTAGCCTCTTTGGTTAGGTTTATTCCTAGGTATCTTATGGTTTTGGGTGCAATTGTAAATGGGATTGACTCCTTTATTTGTCTTTCTTCTGTCTTGTTGTTGGTATATAGAAATGCAACTGATTTCTGTGCATTGATTTTATATCCTGAAACTTTACTAAATGCCTGTACAAGTTCTAGCAGATTTGGAGTGGAGTCTTTTGGGTTTTCCACATATAGTATCATATCATCTGCAAAGAGTGAGAGTTTGACTTCTTTGCCATTTGGATGCCTTTTATTTCTTTTTGTTGTCTGATTGCTGAGGCTAGGACTTCTAGTACTACGTTGAATAGCAGTGGTGATATGGACATCCCTGCTGTGCTCCTGACCTTACTGGAAAAGCTCTCAGTTTTTCTCCATTGAGAATGATATTCGCGGTGGGTTTTCCATAGATGATTTTGATGATATTGAGATATGTACCCTCTATCCCTACACTTGGAAGAGTTTTGATCAAGAAAGTATGCTGTAGTTTATCAAATGCTTTTTCAGAATCCATTGAGAATATCATATGGTTCTTGTTCTAGGAGCCAACGTCCATAGACTCTGATTTAAAATAACCTTTCTACTTGATAAAATCTTATTAACTAAATGCATCCCAAACCTCAGAAGTGATAAAATGATGGTAAAATTCACAAGTCAGTTTTGAATCCATGTAAAATTCAGAATCAAGTCTAAACAGCTGTGAAAGTTATGATGACTGAACAGGATATCAATATAAACCACGGACAGTGTAAAATTATAATGAGCACAAATCAGAGAGTTGGGCAGATGGGGAAAATTAGGTTATTTTCTCACCTTTCACAGCAAGAAGTTGGGAATTACTGTGTAAAATTGAAATGTGATTAAAAAAATCCCCAAATCCTCAAATCGATGGCTCCAAACCCTTAACCTGTAGAAGGTTTTTTAGAAGGTGATATGGAAACATTATCCTAAGTCCAGCAATTTCATTTCAGGTAATTTTTCTTTGATTAAAATAAAACATAATTTATCCATATATTTATCTATCTGTCTGTATATTAGTGGTAATAATTTTCACCCAAGGTAAATAGGTATTTCTTGGTGGTAAGACTTTAGGAGATTTTAAAAATTTTAAATGTTTTTCAATACGGCTGGGTTTTTTTTTTTGAAAAGTGATAAGCAGTCATCATTTTTTAGAAAGTTATTACTTAAAAATATACACACAAAATGAAACAATATAAAAATAAGTTTTAGGGATTAGAAAGGATTGTGATCCATTTTTATTTAATCCGTGGGATTTGGTTGTATGTTTGTTATGAGATCCTTTCCAAATTTCTTCATATAACACTTAGTTTTTATAGATCTATATTTCTACTGTTAGATCTTGAGCTCTTTGAGAAGGAGCTGCACCTTGTTTATAGGACACAGGAGGTCCTAATTCATACAAATCATAGGTACACTTCTTGTGTTGATTACTCCTGTGCTTTGACAATTATGGTTAACACATTAGACATCACATTTAACTGACAGCCTCTTCTGGAAATTAAGCTGATTTTTCAATAACCCTCAAGGTCAGCAATCTTGTTAGCATCGCCCAACTGTATATAACTCATAATTTAGGGTTTACAACTTATTTTTAGAGTATATAAGCAATATTTATTTTACCTCTGCCACTATAGCTATGTAACTTTGGGTAAATTACTTAACCAAAGCCTCAGTTTCTCCATTTTTAGAAAGAGGGACAATAACAGGCCCCAACTCTTATTATTGTGGGATTAAATGTATGGATCTCTGGAAGCCTTGGAGTAGTTGTTGCCACATAATATGTCCTCAGAAACAACTAGTTGTTTTTCTTTATGGAAGAGGAATTGGAGTATAAAGGAGCATTATTCTGGAGGTCTGTGTTATAGACCCAGCCCTCCCAGTCAGTATCTGAGCAACCTTGGAGGAAACCATTTCTCTTTCCTGGGTTGTAGTTTTATCTTCTAAAATGAAGAGAGGAGCAAAGGATCTCAAAGGGCCTTCCTAAATCAGTCACTCTAATTTATGATTAGGATAGTTAGTCTAGTTCGCTGATTAAAAGAAATTCAGTTTGAAAATGACTGATTTAAATTATCTTCATTGTGTTTATTGCCCACAATAATGGATGCCCCAGAATAATTGGTCTCCCTTATTTTTTTGACAACATAAACTTGGCCTAGAAACATGTATTTTTTCCCCTTTTCTTTTTATCCTTCCTTCACCATCATCAAATTTTTCTGATTTCTTCATTTCATGTTCTAATCTTCTGAATTAGCAAGAAATTTTATTACTCTAAGCTTGTCTCTTTCAAATATGATTTACAACATAATCCACCATATTGAACAATCCCCAATTGGAATAAGAAGATCCTTATAAACTCTGCCTTCTTACAGTGTATACATGGGACCTCATTCTGTAGATTTTCATTACTCCTTGTGATTTTTTTTTTATTATTAGTTTTTAACAAAACAGAAGGAGGAAGAGAGAATTGTTATCATCCCCTCGGGCATTTCTTAGTTATGGGAATGGAAGTTTAACTACTGGTGGAGAATCCATGGGAATTTGAAATAGTTTTACTGTTTATCCAAATTCTCTCCTATTGAAAAAGGTAACCTTTGCTACTAATTTAATAACAGTTGTTCAATTCAGTTATGTAAACACTTGACACTTTTGATTCTTCTGGAGTATTATTGAATTTTAAAAATGCCCTTTAGCATACTGAGGATAAAATTTATTCTGCCTACCTATTTAGAAGCATAATATAATATGGAGGTAAGAAATGTTAGAAAAATATTTTTCTCTGAGATATGTAAGCAATCTCTTTTTTTAAACATTCCATTGTCAATTGCATGTATTGTGTAAAATAATGAATTTAGCCAAAATCAAGTCTGCTGTTGCATACTTTGGTGATAGTACCTGGTATTTGTAAAATTTGCTATATGTTGTTTTTAATGGATGGGGATCTCACTCTATAGAAGTAAATTAAATACTCACTGTGGTTACCTGACACATGGTAAATTATGTGGCATCTTTTTTGAGATCAAGGATACTGACTCTTCTTTTTTTTTTTTTTTTTTTTGTCTCGACAAGGAGCAGGAAGGCCAGGCACATGGTTGACTCATCCATATTTTTTTCTACAAAAATATTTTTAGGTGGAAAGAGATAAACTTATATGCTTAGAGTTGCTACATAACAAGAGTTCCAAAAGTGCAAACTCTTTTGTATAAATTTATCTTAAAGAAAGATATTTATTTATTTATTTGACAGAGAGAGAGAGAGCACAAGCAGGGGGAGTGGGAGAAGAAAAAGTAGGGTTTCCGCTGAGCAGGGAACCCTATGCTAGACTTGATCTCAAGACCATGGGACCATGACCTGAGCCAAAGGCTGACTGAGCCACCCAGGCATGCTTTTTTTTTGTTTTGTTTTTGGTTTTGTTTTTTTTTTACTTTGCGGATATTCTAAGCCATGCGGACATATGTTAAATTTTGAAATCCTCTTGGGTTTAACTTCTAAATTTCTTTCTTGTGACTTTAAAATTCATGGTTTGCAACAGGGTTGCAAAACAGAATCATGTATGCAGGTTTTCAAAAATACAGGTAGTAAAACTTTCCCTTCTATTTACTGAATCAGAAACTCTGGGGTGAGTCTTAAGGATACAGCCTCAATGTGACAAATGAGTTGGACTAGTAAAATTCTTGCTCTTGGGAATATGATTTAGAAAACATGGGCACTGAGGCAAAGCTACCATAAATAATATTGAAATAAGAGATTTAGTATAGGAATTGGACCTTACACAAGTGTGAGAAAAACTGGGAAAGTGACGTCTGAAAGGCAGAAGTTGGAGAGTCAGAGAAACAGTCACTAAGTAGTCCATTTGAAGCACTGGTGTGGGTCGACAAGCTGGGCCTTGCAGAGAAGTCAAAGAGAATAAAAGCACATCTGGCTGTATAGTGGGCTATGTAGGGGAAGTTTGTGGAGATGTTTATGGAAAGGGCATTCTGGGGAAGCTGTGGGTCCTCAGCCAAGTTCCTAGTTCCTAGGGAAACAGGACTGCTCTTGGTCAGCAGGACCAGAAACTGGGAAGATGAGTTAGATGTGTTGTAAGAGAGCAAAAGCATGCTGGATCCCACCAGGCACCTCTGCTCGATGTCTGGCTTTGATGGATCTCCAGGATAATGGCTTCTACCTCAGTTCTTCCTTCCAAATCTTATGTACATTCTTCTTTTGACCAAGTCTTAACTTGCATTCACACAAACGAGGGGGTTCTGAGAAATGTATCTTCTAGTAAAGTTGTTATTATGCAATGTATCATGGTGGTCACACACCAAATTTGTGGAGGAACAAGAACTATGGAGAGGAACTGTGCCAGCAGAGAGAGTGGAATGAAGAAGCAGAAGATCATGTTCTCAACAAGAGATGGCAAGAATGGCTGGTCCTCAGAGCTACCTTGGTTCTCAATGGCTTGTCAATTTCAGATCCTCTATATCCTTAATTTCCCATTTTCTGAAGTATTTGAGTGTATTATCTTTCAAACAAGAGTCTATTTATCTAAAAATTGTCTCCAAAATAAAGCAGTAAATAAAGGAGAAGCAGTAAAGTGTATCCAATTAGCTTCTCCAAGATTTGCCCTAATTGACTAGAAAATATATAATCAAGGCCTAACAGCATATTTGGCATGGTTAGTAATTGAAAAGTATTTGTAGACTAAATGAATGAATGAATGAATGAATGAATGAATATAAGCCATGAGTTTTTCTGCCAATTTTTGTATACCAATCAATAAAACTGTGTATGAGAACCTAATGATTCATACTTTCCATCAAGCTAAGTGGGTGCTATGAGTTGATTTGTCAGGAATAGTAATTAACTTTGTCTAAGGCAGTAGTTTCATTACTGCATTCCTTGGGGTGGTTAGGCTAACTGATTCCAGAAGCTTTATCTAGCATATTATCAAGTTTGAGATGTCTTATCCAAGTCTTTTGTTGAGATGGCTTTTTAACTCCAGTGTAATCAGTTTTCTTTTCTTTTTATGTGAAATTTTATTGCTTAATTAAGGATGCAGAATGTGAACATAAGTAGCATACCTACTTCTAGGTATGCATATTACATATTCTTACAGTTACCTGAAAGGAACTTTATACTTTGGACTATATACTATACAAAGGAACTTTGACCCTTTATATTTCACATATTCCCCTTTGCCATTCTATTATATGAGAGGGTGAGAGGAGTAGAAAATGTCCCTATCTGCAGTGGTACGGAGAAAGATATTCTAGTTTCCATTTCTTCATTAAAGCCGTGGCAAAGGCTGGCTGAACTTGTAGAGAAGTATGATCCCAAATATAAGGCTAAAAGAAAAATAGTCTAAAACCAAAATTTGAGATTATGAGGGTTCAGAGCAAGACCAACTTTTCTCTTCTCACTCAGCTCTTGACCTGGGAGCACAATAGTGCATGGTTTGTAAAGAGTCATTTTAGACTATATGTGTTAGTACTGGTAAAGGCAATTGACCACCACCAACAAAAAAACCCTCAAATTTTACTCTGCATGGTGTATATTATTTCCAGGGAAAGTTCTTAAAATGTCTTCTTCAAATATTTTTTTTAAAGATTTTATTTATTCATTTGAGACAGAGAGAGCACATGAGCAGGGCAAGAGGCAGAGGGAGAGGGAGAAGCAGACTCCCAGTTGAGCCAGGAGCCTTATGTGGGGCTCCATCCCAGGACCTGGAGATCATGACCCGAGCCAAACACAGATGCTTAACCATGTAAGCCACCCAGGTGCCCCAAATTTTCCCTTGCATTTGGACCTCTTCATACAATTAAAAGTGCTTTCATAAATATTAACTCATTTGTATCTTACAGAATTCAAATATAAAGAACATTGATTATAGTTATTTTTCTCCAAATCAAACAAAAAAAAATTCCACACAATTAATCACAAAATTTTCTCGTGAGTGTAATAAATTCCATGCAATGATTTAATGTTCTCTTCATTTCTCCTCTGTTCCTATTCAGGGTTTGTTCCTTGTACCATAACTGTATATTCCAAGATTAATGGATGAAGCCTGGAGGGTAAAGGGCAGGACGTAAGGATTCTAGGGATAATGTGTCTGCAAAGAATTTTCTCAGGTAGAGCAAGATTTGGGTTCCATGGAGTGAGGCTAGAATTGGAGGGATGGATATTCTAGGTCTCTTAATTTCTTCTTATTTTAGTTTTCTAGTTCCCTCTTTATTTCCAGTGTCCTCTTTCTCCTCCAGATTCACTATGGCTCGCTAATTTTTTCCATATGGGACACAATAGTCTAGACGTGACTTGAGACAGAAACCAGAGGGATTATTAGCAACTTTGATGTATCTCCTGCAATTCTATATATGTGTTAGGCATCTAAATTTTTTTCCATGACAAGATAATGACCCATGTTGCACTTATAGTTACCTGAGCTCTCAGAAAAGATATTTAAAGCAAAGAGAAAACTGTGCACAGGCTTATAAGAGAAAGTACTTGGCATGGGCAGAGATGGAATTGATTATTCCTTTCAGCCTATTACAGATTTGTTGAATATATCTCATATGAATATTTGTTGAATATATCTAAAATGTCTTCATCTGTATTGCTGACAAAAATATTGATTACAGTAGAGCCAAGGACATGGTCCTAGGCCCCATATCATTATAGGCCTGATATCATTAAAAATCCCTTTCCTTATTGATTTGATTGTTTGTTCAGATATGCTTCCCTAATTACACTGTCAGAATCCCTAACTTCTTTGTTTTTATAAAAGTAGATATGAAAATCCATCATATATCATACCAAAGTCAAGGCAATAGTACTCCATCCCTATCTAATGGCCCAGCAATTCCACCCCTAGGTATTTATCCAAGGGAAATGAAAAAAAAAACATGTTTACTAAAAGATCTGTAGAAGAATTCTTGTTCATAGGAAGTTTATTCATAATAGCCTGAAATTGGAAATGATCCACATGTCCATTAATTACAAAATGTATAAACAAACCATGGTATATGCATACAATGGAATACTACTCAGCAATCAAAGCAAACTATTGATATGTGCAATATGAATGAATTTCAAAAACATACTGAATGAAAAAAGTCTTATTATGTAAAAGAGTGTCTACTGAATGATTTAATTTATGGAGTTCTAGAACAGTTAAAACTAACCTTATAAAACAGTCAAAACCACGATTGCCTCTGGGAGTGGGTAGGATCAGGTATTGATTGGCAAGGGGCATGAGTAACTTTCTGAGATGATGGTCATGTTCTGTATCTTGACAGTGGTTGTTAGACAGGTGTATGAGTAAACATATCAATGTAACCAGCACCCTGATCAGGAAATGGAACATCACAGTGTAACTGATGCAGCTCCTTGTGCTTATTTCCAGTTACTTACCTCCCAAGGGAAACAGTGTTCTGATTTTTAACACTGTCAATAATAAGACTTGCCTGTTTTTGAATTTCATAGTGCTTGGAAAGTAATGGATGTTGAAATATTAGATCTTTTCTCCTAGCTTTTTCTTCTAGTTAAACTGAATAAGATACCTCAATACTTAATGTATCAGCTGGTTTAATGAATCAAGTTCGGTCTACGTGACTTCCTTGAAAAATGAACAGCCCAGCCCACTGACCAACTGATCTTGCACACATCTGGGTCTTAGAGCTATTGTTAAAATAACTGTTTGCCTGATTGAAATGTCAACTCGCCATTCAGATATTTAGACTTTGGTTAGACACCCACTAAATGAGGCATGTGAATGCAAAAGCATTCCAAACTGAGCAGATGTAAAGAAATATTATCCTTTAGAACCCATTTGATCCTTTTTTTTAACCCAAGAAAACATAAATGCAACAATAGATCAACTTGACTGTAAATATTATCTAAGTATGTCCTTTAAAAGCCAAAGGAATGTCAGATACAATTTATTTTCTACCAGTGCAAGCTGAGACATTAAGTGGCAATTCTACTTCCATTAGCTAAATCTGGCAAATATGCAACTGTTTAAAGGCATTGTCGATAGCCATTGCACAATTAAGTATTTGTACTGATGCCTTATTAAATTACCCTTTTCAAGTAGGCATAATAAACTAGGAGTTCACTGTACAGATTTTCATGGTGAAAGTCAGATCAGTATGGGATTTATTTAGAGAGTATTTAGTACACTAAGTAATGAAGCAAATTTCATATGTCTTGCCAAAATAAATCTTAATTTCCTTTAAACTTTTTTGTTTGTTTGTTTTTAGGGTCAAGAAGCAGCAAAAAACCAAACCAAAACAAAAAAACCAGGCAAATATAATTGTCATGATTTATAACATTGATGAAACAACTTTATAATTTCAGTTGTCTTTTTAACAACGAAATCTACTTGTTTTTTAATTGGGAGCATTGCCTGACACAGGGATTTCCAATCTTCCAATAAAAAGCTGATATTTTCCCCCCAACTTTAAGGTTCCTACAGGGGGTAAATGATAAATGAGTGAATGGGGAGGAGGATGATTGAGGAAGGTCAAGGAGAAAGGATTAGGACAGGAGGCTGTTTAGGATTAGGAGAGGAGGAGATTGTTGAACAATATCTAAAGAAGGTCTTTTTTGTTTTTTTCTTTTTAAAGATTTTATTTATTTATTTGACAGGAAGAGAGATCATAAGTAGGCGAAGAGGCAGGCAGAGAGAGAAGGGGAAGCAGGTCCCCCGCTGAGCAGGGAGCCCCATGTGGGGCTCGATGTGGGGCTCGATCCGAGGACCCTGGGAACATGACCTGGGCTGAAGGCAAAGGCTTAACCCACCGGGCCACCCAGGCACCCCTAAAGAAGGTTTTGAGATCTAGGGTGATTCTAATCTTCTGGGTTGGCCTTTCTGCATCTTGTCTGCAGAGCAGTGTTAACTGGAAAGGTCTTTATTTAGTAATGCATGGGTCTCTCTTTTTCTCCAGTAATTAGATATAGTTCTCATCACGTAATTCATAAACAATTGTTATATCTTTCTGGGTCTGGTATCACATTATTTTCTATATAAAAATAATTTGACTTCCATTTTCTTCCTTCCTCAACCATGCAAAAAGGTTTGTGTCCTGGTTGGCCTTCAATTACTGAGTCTGCCAAACACCAAATTTTCTAGCACTATGATTTGTTCACAGAAAACACTTAACAATTATTTCTAATTCAATCAAAATGAAATAAGTGAATTCTCCTAAAATATTAGATAATATAGTATATATACCAATTATTTGGATACATGGCTAAATCTTTATAGTTTTCATCTGGCTGTTTAATGTTATATAAGGACAGTCTCTGTGCCTTTCTCATTGCTCAAATTACCCAGAAGAATACTTCTACTCTCCAATTTGCCATAATGCAAAATATGATTTTGGGAATAGTTGCTTTAAAGAAGTATTTCTATAAGATAAATCATGGTTGGGATATTTTAGGGGAGTTTTTTTTTAAGGCATTGTAATAAGTTTTTTGTACTGGAAAGAATCACTTCAATTTACCTCTCTGAATACCTTTCATTTATTTAAGGTGAGAGTATGTTTATATTTTGAATCTTTTGCATGCTGATTATAATCTTGAATTATTTTTACCACATTTATCTGGGTTGATGACAGATAAGGAAACTGAGGTACAGATGGAGTTGTTTTCTAATGATCTCTTGCACAAGGTAAAACTAGATTAAATATCAAAATGGCCAGTGTTAGGCCACCAAACAGACTTTAATTTTTCCGTGTTGTATTTTTAATTACTTCCGTGTTGTATTTCCTAAAAAAGCTGTAATTGAATCATGTAAAGATTTCTTCTTAGCCTTTTATAGAATTATCTAATTTTTCAATACATGTCATCTTTTTATATCAAATATACAGGTTTAATTATTCCTACCTCAGAGAGGGAAGGTGGTATGGGGTAGAGGACTGAACTGGAAGATGAGAGACATGTGTTCTAGTCTGAGATCCACCACTAACTTTTAAAACCTGAGCAAATCCTTTGCTTTCTCTGGCCTCACTTTCCTCAAGGCACTTGAAGTAGGTAATGTGTTAAACACAAGTAATAGTTAAGAATTTATTGTTTTGCTTTGTCTTTGTAGTCTCTTCTGGGACCAGGAACAGACTTATTAGTCAGGGGCAAGCATTGAAGTGGAAACCAGGAAAAACCACAAAGCAATTTTTCTGGAAGTATGGTGGATGGATTATCTTTTAAACAATACAAATCTCTGGGCCTTATCATTTTGAGGCAGGATTTTCTAGAAGGGGATGGAAGTGAGGTGGGTCTGTAAGTCTAACAAGGGCTTCAGGTGGTTCCAGTGTTCACTGAAGTTTAAGAACCACTTCCACAAGATAACATATGGGATGAACATTCTGTTCCCCTGGGCACAAACTTTTAAAAAACATATTCAAAGATTAGTCTTTCTTACAGAAAACATGGGCATAATACCCACCTCTTAAACGGTGATAGTGGTTTGGGGTGCCAAGTATAGACCATAAAGCCAGGTTGGCCAGGGTGACCAGGGACACAGGGATCTCTGAGACTTCTTAGGAGAGTTCCTGGAAGATTCTGACTTAAAAAAAAAATCAAGAGGGTAGAGCTTGCTTAGAAGGTGGTGGGCCTGAGACCTGGCTCTGGGAGATGGTCTTTGAAGAGGCAGTATAGTTTCTTAATATAGAATTACCATGGAGAGTTAGTATAGGGACCAGCATCAAATAGGAGTCTGGAGGAGAGAGATCCTAGGTCATGGTCATGGAAAACAGAGGGAAGAGTAATACCAGTGGCATTTCAGCTTTTTTCCACCATTAAGAACTGACATTTCATGTCCTATAAGTAAGTCCTGAGGGTCTTAAGCATCCTGTAGCCAGCCAGCCAAGATGAGCTCCTGCCTGTAGCCTCCGTGGCTGGAGCATTTAGAGTTCAGCACAAGACCTCTTGTGTCTACATTATATGCAGTTTAGTCTCTCCTCTTCCCACCCTTATATTTATAGAATTGCCCCTAAGTACTGTTTTAGACTTACCCAACTAATTATTTTTGTGTCTTATACAGAGTGAGAGATATTCTTCAGGTAGTGTAAATCAATAATCTTTGAACCACATGGTCCTCAAATTAAGAAAAAAAATGGTCACTGTAGGAGTGTCAAAATTGGGACAGCTTTACAGTTGGCCTCCCCCTAGAAACTGTCCTTATGTATCAACCTTTGGCCCCTTAAGCTGTGAGTCTATAAGAAGGGGCTGCACAGTAGTGATTGAGTCTAGGTTTGGAGCCAGACCCTGGGGTCATGAATGATCTTGCCGCAAACTAATGAGCGGCAGAATCCTGAATAGTTTCCCCATCTGTGAAATGGAGCTAAAGATAGGATCAAACTTGGAGAGTTATGAAGATTAGAAGAATTATATATGTGAAGTGCTTAGAATGCCACCTGTCACAACACTGTTATAGTTAACCTTCCTTTGCTCTTAGTAAAAAAGATAACTGCCTGTGATACAGCCCTTGAAGGGTCCTCAAGCCTCAGTACTACCGAGTAGCAGTGGGTCCTGGACCTAATACTATTGATACTCTAGGTTAAGAAAGCAGCAATTCTAGAATTGTAGAATATGACTCAGGAAGAGTGTATGTGAAGCCATGAGACTGTGATACACATTGACTTCATCAGATGAGATAGTGAAGCCCAGAGGGAATTGGCCTCAGCACAAGTGTGAGCAAGTCAGGAAAGTTTGGCAGGACTTACAAGGTGAGGTCCTTTGTGGGCAGCCCAAGGATGCATAAAGGAGGAGGTGAGGAGGGGAGCATGCTTTCTATTTTGCCTCCTCCCACCAGGCTTGCCAATGAGAGAAATCCAAGGACAATGACAGAGGTATTCTGACATTAAACCAGAATCCAGATGGGTTTGTGTCCCTGTTGAATGCTCACAGTTTTTCCTTCTTGGTTAAGGAAACCTGTGTCCCTCTATCGTGATTAGTAACTCTGTAAACCATTAGGCTGAAGTCCTCTATTGATCTCCAGATAGTGCAGCCAGGCTTCCAGCTGCCCTGACAGTCGTCTCCACTCAGAGTCCAGGAGCCAGGCAAACGCTGCTGCCTTGGTATTCACTGGGAAGGCCTCTTGCTAGCACTGACACTGTCCAATCCTGTGCAACATGGAATGAAAAAAATGGCTCCCGAACAAGACCTTACAATTGTGAACAGAGTGAATTGAGGGAGGAACAGCAGCCATCTTATCCAAGGGTAAATAAATTTAGGGTTTATTTGAACCACTTAGCCCATCTCTTGTCTACGTGATCTTCTGTCACATTGGAAGAAATCGATGCTTATTCCAATAATGAACAGAATCCTGATTTCAAATCAGAGACTCCACAGGACCTCTTTTCCTTTATTTATTGTCTTTATTCTATTGTTTCAGACAACATATTCTTGCCTATTCTAAGATCCATATCCATAACCTATATATTCATACACTTAAAATTATTCCTTGGTATATTAATTTATTTTACATGCAGCATTTAAGTGGAATTCATTTCACTGACGTACTATAATGCCCACCTAATATTCTTATTATTGATTTTAGTATTTCAAAAGTATTATTCATGGTGACACCTACTGAGAAGCAAATTTCAGTTATATCAATAGATATTATTATAATATAGAAAACATTAATATTTGATGGTGACATAAGTGTGACACAAAGGCAATAAACTCATTAGTAAACACCAACATGTCATTAATAAAACATTCTAAGATGACAACTATGAATTTTCAGCTCTTGTTCCTCAAGTTCACTGTTTATTTACCAAGTATATTTTGCATGTTTACCATTGTTCAGGAAAGTTATTTTTGATGAATGAAGCTGGCCCTCTTTTAAAGTAACATAGACCTTGAAAATAATTATAATGATAATATTGGTATAAAATCCACGGATTTTCTAAAAAAAGAGAGGTTTATCAGAACATAATGATGCTTTCCTCTTTTTCTTTTCTTTTCTCTTTTTTTGTGTGTGCGTTGCTTGGCAACCAACATTGATCTGTCCAAAAAAAAAAAAAAAATCACATGACTTAGGAATTGCTAGTGGCAATATTACTCTGTCATTTTTCTTTCTCACACCAAGCTGATGAAGATACTACTAACTGGAACAGCTATTAATTGTTTCTTCTTTCTTTGAGGTTTAATTTTCCATGTATTTAACATACATTGAGATTGGTCCTGCTAAAGACTGGCCTAGAGGAGATGACTTGAGAGAGATAGCTGAGTGGGAAACATTTCTTTGAGATGAAAGAGAGCAGTAGAATATTCAGTTTTTTATTCATGATTCATCAGGTCAGTCTTGCCTTCCCAATATACCAATCATGGCAAAGCCTATCAGGTGGCCTCTATGTACCCTCTCTTGTATTTTGAAAACATACCCAAGAAAACCTGCTATTGCCTCCATGAGGCTGATGGAGTTGTGTGTGTTCTTATGCATTTATTAGAACCATCTTCCTGATCATTGTGAGCCACTTTGGACCTTCCCGTCAGTCTGGTTTGTCCCAGTCCCAGCTATTCAGTTTCCTGCTTAAGGTTACTCTCTCGTGAATGGGTTACTCTGTTCTTTGATGAAATCTTTGATTTGCAGACTCCCCCCAACCCCCGAAAGCCACTGTTGACAAAGCATCCAATATTTTGGGGACATCCTTCCATTGCTGTTAGAATCTTTTGTCAGAATTAAACAAAACTGAAGACAAGGAGAGTAGGAATTTCACTGAACTCCATAAATTATTTTTATAAAGTATTTTTCCTTAAAAGAATCAGCTTGGAAGAAACTGTGCTTCGCCTGTAGGTAGGGGGTAAGTAGCGACACCAGCACGCCAAACATGCTCAAAACTGTGTCACAGGTAAATAGAAGATATTTTCCTTTCTAAATCTTCTTTTCTCTACAGTTACTTGTTTATTTTGAAAGGCCTTGAAACATATTCTCCATGAGAAGTATATCCAATTTCACATTTTCTGTTACATTCTCACATCTATGAGAATTGATGCTGTTTTCTCATATTACTTTTGTGGCTTTCCTCACCCCACCCTGTGTAAGAGTCTAACAAGGCAGAAGCTTCAGAGAATCTTTACTGGCTAATACCTGACCCCATTCTCTCACATTACAGCTCCAAGTGACCATTTTCAAGGCAAAAGGTCATTCCTATCCCCATCCCTTTGGAACCAATGTGCATCAACCTTCTAACCTCTGCCTTAAAGAGATGATGGCTGTTTGGGCTGCAATCCCTTCATTACAGATGGTCCATATTTTATATTTAGTGTGGGAGGTCAAATTTAGGAAAGCAATTTCTCTTAAAGCTTAGAGTTCCAATAATCCAACATCTTCTATAGGCTTATGGGTGAGTGGGCATAATGGGTTTATGGGAAGCGCCCGCTGGTCTGTCTTTTCCAGGGAGGGGATTATTCCTGTCAATCTAAATTTTTAGAATTGGTGGGCTCCCATTGTTTATTATTCAGCAAGCTTTTATTAGATTGTCTCTAACCACAATGCAGCAAGTGGGGCATCCTTCTGAGCAGGCTAGCAGGCTGGATCAATATCTCTGGGCATTTAAAATCTTGGATAAAATAATGCTACATTTTCATCTCAGCTCCAGAAGAAAGTCCTGCATGTAGTTCAGTTGCAGAGAGAATACACAGAAAGATGCATACTGGCATTAGCACACATAGTAATTGTCTAACAGTGACAGAATCTAGGGGTAACATGGTAGATTTTTCAGGTGAACAGATGTTTAAGATATTTTACTCTTTTATGACAGTTCAGCTGAAACCTACAAAGGAACACTGTATGACTGGGCTACACAAATGGATTTATTATGCTACCTTCAAATAAAATATCACAGAAAGATGGCATTAATTTTAAAATTAACATTGTAAATGAATTTTTATCTTTTACTACATATATGTATAGAGTGAGACAGAGACTAGATTAATTCACTTGTGTGCAGCAGATGAATTAAATCAAGCACGGTGACTTGGGACCCAAGAGAAGTCACATGACCCCAGAACCTTTAGTTGTACAAGCCCCAGAAGACCAAAATATGCTACGGAAATATGGGGAGGGGCGATGGGTCACAACCTCCATGTCTAGATCAAGTGTTCTTATCTTTAATGAACTCTAGAAACAAAGCAAAGCAAACACTCTAGTCTTTTGTGTTGAGCTATCCGGATTAAAAAATTCCTATTCTGACTTTCCAGTTTGCCTGATTTGAAACTAGGCTGGGAGTGGAATAGACTCTAGTAAGGAAAGTTTCCTGAGACTTAAGTGTTACTGAGATAAATGGGGTCCCCTCACCTGCCTGCGCATTCCCGCCACAGGGCAAAAAGACATGTGGGGACACACATGTGTCATGGCAAAATTGAATCAGGACATCAGGTTGTTGGGCTTGAAGACATCTTCCTAAAAAAATAATAGGTAATGATGGTGATAGTGGCTGCTAGTGTTATTTTTATCATTGTTGAATATTGCTATGTCTTGGATATTCCCACAATATTTTCTCAAAAGTTCCCTTGAGACAAAACATTATTATTATCTAGTTACCTTATAATCAAGAAGCTGAAGGGCAGTAGGGAAGTGAATGTTTATTGACTATCTCTCATGTGTCAGGCAGTGTGATTAGAATTTTTTATGTATTATTTAATTTTATGCTTAAAACTCTTTTAGGTGCATATTAACTACAATTATGCAGGTGAGGAATCTGAAGCTCAGGAAGATTAAATAAGTTGCTCAAGGTCTCAGAACTCATATGTGGTAGAGTTGGGTTGAAAGTAACTAGGTCTGCATTGTTCCTAAGTGCATGCAGTTTTCACTTGACTATCTTGCCTGTGAGAAAGAGCAAATACCATTCACATTGAGGTCTTTTTTTTTTTTAAGATTTTATTTATTTATTTGACACAGAGGGAGCGAGAGAGAGAGAGAGAGACAGAGAACAAGCACAAGCAGGCATAGTGGCAGGCAGAGGCAGAGAGAGAAGGAGACTCTCCCCTGAGCAGCGAGCCTTATGTGGGGCTCAATCCCAGGACCCTAGGGTCATGACCTGAGCCGAAGGCAGTAGATGCTTAACTGACTGAGCCACCCAGGTGCCCTGAGATCTTTTTTTTTTTTTTAAGATTTATTTACTTATTTGAGGGAGGGAGAGACAGCAAGCGTGTGTGAGCACATGCAAGTGGAGAGAGGGGCAGAGAGAGGGGGAGAGAAGCAGACTCCCCACTGAGCCTAGAGCTGATTCAGTCTCAAAACCTGGAGATCAAGACCTGAGCTGAAATCAAGAGTCAGACTCAACCAGCTAAGTCACCCAGGCAACCCCACATTTAGGTCTTTTATCTTGTCCTTCAGACATGTTTTTCTTACCACTACCTCATGTTCACCCAGCACTGAAGGTATTTGACCCTGGAAGTACTGGACAGACAGAGATCTGAGGATCCATGAGTTGAAGCCCTATGTCATTACTTTCTGGCTCATAGAGGGCTACAACGTCTGGAATTCTCCAAAGATTTAGTGGAACAAAGATGTTGGTATCAGGAGAGAGGAGTGAGAATAACTCAAGGAAGTGGTTTAATCCAAAAGACTTGTAAACTAACTCTTTAAAGTATTTGCTGGGGATAAAAATACTTTATATGTTTATAAAAAATAAAAAAATTTATTTAAAAAATTGAATAAATTTAGCTTTATGAATGAAAAAAAAGTATTTGCTGTTAACTCATGTACGTACTTAAAACTTTTATTCAACAAATTCACTTTGTTTCTTAGAATATTTAAGAGTTGGTATCAAAGTCCTGCCTGTAATCCTTTAATGGGGTTCAGGCTGTTGGAAAAATCTACCTAGGAGTTGAAATGAGGACACATGATGCAGATCTGAGATTGCTGTGGTCATTTGATTCCTTACCTACTCTGCTTGAAAACCTGAGGAATCAGCACTACACAGTCCAGGTGGGTCCCTTTGTGCCTCACTTCTTCACATGCAAGATTGGATGATGACATGGCTGTCCCATGACCTTGTCGGCTAAAGAACAACCTGCAAACAAAGCAGTGAGGAAATGCCCAGGTATCTGAAGGGAAATATTGTCTGCTGTGTACAAATGCTCTTTAGAATGTTCAGGAAAAAAAACAGAGTTAGTGAAAGCAGGTGGTAAAATGCTGAAGCCAAAGCACTTGAGCAACTATTGAACATGAACCTGTATCAGATACTAATGCTTACCTGTCAGGACTGAGTGGGAAAGAAACCCAAACTGAGTGAGTGCAAGTGGAGAATCTGACCTCAGACACCCAGTACTTTGTTTCTGCAATTTTTCTCCTCTCTGCTGTCTCCAAGATAGAATGCAGAAGACACAAAGTGAAAACTGGTGATTAAATTTCAGATTGCCTTTCTTGGGAAGAGCATGAAAAAAGCTTCTCTCTGATTCTGACGCTTGAAGGAGTCTATGAAAATAGGAAAAGACAGCGACTTAGAGGGAAGCGAACAGTTAATTAGTCAGTTAGCACCTTTCCCTCTCATTAGGTAGTCAAAGAAGGAATTAGAATCTAGCCTGTTGGAAGGCTTTGGTTGGTAAAATGTTTACATGAACACAGAGGCAGCCAAGAAATAAGAGCCTCTGAGAGCAGCACTTACTAAATCTAGAGAGTCATAGCAATGAGGAGGTGCCCCCCAGTGGCTATGGCATGGACCCTGGGGCCTGGCTCTGCCACTTACCTGGCTGAGTTATTTAAATTCTCTCAGTTTCCTCAGTCATTAATTCCCACCTTGTCAGGTTTGAGGATTAAATGAAAAACTGCATTTACCATAACTCCTGCAACATATTAAAAACTCCCTATAGGATAGTCATAATAATTACTATTACTTTACTGTAAGAAAAGATTTGGGGAGAAAGTTAGGTTCAACTTGATGAACAAAAGTTGCTGGTTGTCAGAAAATTGTTGAGGTACCTATGAGTTTGTTTCTTTTTAAGGTATTGAAGAGTTTCTTCTGTAAATATTTGCATTGGGAAATTTATTATATTTTATGCTATTATTTGTAGGAAAAAGACATTGAAAGGACATCAGCACCACTCAGTTTTGCTTTCTCCATCACCGATGTGGAGTAGTTTAGTAGGAGATTAGGAAAGGGCAGTCAAATTATAAAGCAAACATTTTCCAAAATGTATGTTCAAAACACAAGACCTTAGAGAAATCCTTCTGAGATTCACCGTGCATGTTATCTGCAAAGCTCCTAAGTAAATTAATTTGTTTGATTTTGTTAAACTCAGTGGTTTCCAAACTTATTTGACCATAGGATCTTCATTCTACATGTTACCCATTAACCGAAACACTGTAGGAAAATTTGATCTAAGACAATACTTTCCTCCTGGGGGGAGTGTCCTAGCATTGTGGGCATAGAACCCAGGAGGAAATACTGATCGTTTATAGATCTGGAACTAAAAACTCCAACCTTAAATTACCATGAAAATCTTTGATAATAACCCTGATGGAATGCAGTGTCAGTTTTTTGTATTGAGCAGAAATAAGTGCTATTAGAACATCATTTAATGAGTACATATTTTTTTTTGGCAGAAATCCTTTTTTTTAATTTTTATTTTTTTATAAACAAATTTTAACCCCAGGGGTACATGTCTGTGAATCGCCAGGTTTATACACTTCACAGCACTAACCATAGCACATACCCTCCCCAATGTCCATTACCCCACCCACCTTTCCCGACCCCCTCCCCCCAGCAACCCTCAGTTTGTTTTGTGAGATTAAGAGTCACTTATGGTTTGTCTCCCTCCCAATCCCATCTTGTTTCTTTTC
>PISX010014053.1:0-54468 GCA_004024625.1 Mellivora capensis | reverse complement strand
GGAATATTATGCCTCCATCAGAAAGGATGAATACCCAACTTTTGGATCAACATGGACGGGACTGGAAGAGATTATGCTGAGTGAAATAAGTCAAGCAGAGAGAGTCAATTATCATATGGTTTCACTTATTTGCGGAGCATAACAAATAACACGGAGGACATGGGGAGATGGAGAGGAGAAGGGAGTTGAGGGAAATTGGCGGTGGAGATGAACCATGAGAGACTGTGGACTCTGAAAAGCAACCTGAGGGTTTTGAAAGGGCAGGGGGTGGGAGGTTGGGGGATCCAGGTGGTGAGTATTATGGAGGGCACGCATTGCATGGAGCACTGGGTGTGGTGTAAAACTATGCATTCTGTTATGCTGAAAAGAAATTTTAAAAAATTTAAAAAAAAAAGACTGATGATTCATAGACCTGTACCCCTGAAGTAAGTAATACAATATATGTTAATAAAAAAATAATAAAAATATTCTCGGTTTTACCATTAAAAAATTAAATTAAAACAACAAAAAACAAAGACTGTAACAAGAGACAATGAAGGGAATTATATAAGGATAGAGGGCTCAATCCAACAAGAGGCTTTAACAATTGTAAATATCTAGGCACCCAACACTGAAGCACCTAAATACATCAGCAAATATTAATGCGCATAAAGAGGGAAACTGATGGTAATACAGTAAGAGGAGGGGATCTTAACACCCCACTTACCTCAATAGACAGGTTATCAAGATAGAAAATCAATAAGGAAACAATGTCTTTCTGTGATTATTGGACCAGACAGACATAATAGACATATGCAGAGCATTCCATCCAAAAACAACAGAATACACATTCTTTTTTTTTTAAGACTTATTTGAGAGAGAGAGGGGTGAGGCAAAGGGAGAGACTCTTTAAACAGACTCCCCACTCAGCATGGAATCTGATGAGGGGCTTGATCTCTCGACCCGTGAGATCATGACCTGAGCAGAAAACAAGAGTCATAGGTTCAACCAACTGAGCCATCCAGGTGCCCCAGAATACATATTCTTTTCAAGTGCACATGGAACATTCTCCAGGATAGATCATATGCTAAGCCATAAAACAAGCCTAAATTAAGAAGATTAAAAACAACCACAAGGGTGCAAGTAAATAACAAGAAAAAAGCTAGAAAAAACACAAACATGTGGAGACTAAACAACCTTATTAAACATCCAATGAGTTAATGAAGCAGTCAAAGAAGAAATAAAAAAATACAAGGAGACAAATGAAAATAAAAACACAACAATCCAAAAATCTCTGGGACACAATGAAAGTAGCTCTAAGAGGGAAGTATAAAGCAATACAGGCCTACCTCAAGAAATAGGAAAAGACTCAAATAAAAACTTTAACCTTACACCTAAAAGAACTAGAAAAAGAATAAACAAAACCCAAGGTGAACAGAAGAAAGGAAATGATAAAGATCAGAGCAGATATAAAGACTAAAGAACAATATGAAAAACATCAGTGAAACCAAAAGCTGGTTCTGTGCAAAAGCAAACAAAATTGACAAACTCTTAGCCAGACTCATCAAGAGAAAAAGAGAAAGAACCCAGATAAGTAAAATCAGAAACGAGAGAGAAAAGTAACAATTGATACCATGAAAATACAAAGGATTATAAGAAAATACTATGAAAAATAGTACCTGGACAACAACCTGGACAACCTAGACGAAATGTATAAATTCCTAAAAACGTTCAATATCCCAAACTGAACCTGGAAGAATGAGAAAATCTGAATAGACGATTACAAGTAATAAAATTGAATCAGTAATCAAAAACAACCAAAAAATAAGTCCAGGACCAGATGGATTCACAAGTATTCTATCAGGGATTTAAAGAAGAGTTACTACCCATTTTCTTCAAACTATTAAAAAAAATTGAAGAGGAAGGTAAGCTTTCAAATACATTCTATGAGGCCAGCATTACTCTGATACCAAAACCAGAAAAAAAAATACTACAAAAAAAGAAAACTACAGGCCAATATCCTTGATGAACATATATGCAAAAATCCTCAACAAAATTTTAGCCAACCACATACAGTGATACATTAAAAAGATCACAAAAAAAAATTATTCTTCAGGATCAGATGGGATTTATTCCTGGAATGCAAGGATGGCTCAATATTCACAAATCAGTCAATATCATAAACCACATCAAGAAAACAAAGGATAAAAATCATATGATTATCTCAATAGATGCACAAAAAACATCTGCTAAGATTTAACATTTATTCATGACAAAAACCTAAAAAAAAATGGGGTTAGAGGGACCATACCTCAACATAATAAAGGCCATACATGAAAAACCCATAGTTAACATCAACCTCAATTGTGAAAAACTGAGAGCTTTCCCTCTAAGGTCAGGAATAAGACAAGAATATCCACTCTTGCCATTTTTATTCAAGATAGTACTGGAAGTCCTAGCCACAACAATTACATAAGAAAAAGAAATAAGGGGTATCCATGTGGGTAAAGAATAAGTTAAACTGTCATTATTCACAGATAACATAATACTATATATAAAAAATCCTAAAGATTCCACAAAAAAAATTATAACAAATTCAGTTAAGTGGCAGGATACAAAATTAATACCCAGAAATCAGTAGTATTACTGTACACTAACAATGAAGTCACAGAAAGCAAAATCTAAAACACAACTCCATTTACAACTCCATCAAAAAAAATAAAATACCTAGAAATAAAGAGGTAAAAGACCTGTACTCTGAAAACTATAAAACACTGATAAAAGAAATTGAAAATGACACAAACAAATGAAAAGATACTCATGGACTGGAAGAATACTGTCAAAATGTGTGTATTACCTAAAGCAACCTACAGATTCAATGCAATCCCTATCAATAACATTTTTCTCAAAACTAGAACAAATACTACTAAAATTTATACGGAACCACACAGGACCCTGAATAACAAAAGAAAACCTGAGAAAGAACAAGTTGGAGGTATCACAATTCTGTATTTTAAGATATACCTCAAACATATGGTTATCAAAACATGAAACGGACACAAAAGTAAACACAGAGATCACCAGAACAGAATAGACATCCAAGAAATAAACCAACATATATATGGCCAATTAAGCTACGACACAGGAGGCAAGAATATACAATGGGGAAAAGACAGTCTTTTATTATTATTATTATGTTCAGTTAGCCAACATACAGCACATCATTAGTTTTTTTTTTCCAAAGAAGAAATTTTTTTTAATTTCTTTTCAGCGTAACAGAATTAGTTTTGATGTAGTGTTCAATGATTCATTAGTTGTATATAAGACCCAGTGTTCAACACAGTCTTTTCAATAACTGTTGCTAAGAAATATGGACAGCTACATGTAAAAGAATGAAACTGGACCACTTTCTAACACCATACACAAAAATAAACTCAAAATGGTTTAAAGACCTAAATTTGAAATATAAAACCCTAAAAATCCTAGAAAAGAATAATTTCTTACAGAGAAGTCATTTACAGAGAAGTAAATTACAGAGAAGTAATTTCTCTGACATCAGCCATAGCAATATTTTTCTCCTAAGGCAAGAAAAATAAAAACAAAACAAAACAAACAAAAAAACCACAAGGGCTACAACAAAATAAAAAGCTTCTGCACAGGGAAGGAAATAATCAACAAAACTAAAAGACAACATACTGAATGGGAAAAGATATATGCAAATGTTTTATCTGATAGGGGTTAATATCCAAAGTATATAAAAAATTCATACAGTGTAACACAAAAAAAATCAGACAATCCTATTGAAATGTGGGCAGAGGACCTGAATAGACATTTTTCTGAAGAGGACATCCAGATGTTTTAAAATATGCAACCTTAAAAGACAAAGTCCAACGAGCAAGGATGCATTCAGGTATCAGCTATTTTGTGCAAAATATTTTCATTTTGGCTAAAAATTCTGATTCTTTGCCTGTAAGTAGAATGCTGGGGAGATAGTGTTATGTCAATTCAAGCATCAAAGTTCAATTTAAGCCTTTTCCATTTTGTGTGTCAATTATAGAGCATTCTTGGTGGAAAAAAATTGTAGTGGGCTTAGCTTTGGAATTGGATTCCATTACAAATGAGAATTAATAGGGCAAGACTATCCCTGCAGGCATGACTAACACAGGTATCAGGAACCTGGGATGACACAGTTGGCTAGGCATCCGACTCTTGATTTCCGCTGGGGTCCTCAGGTAGTGATCTCAAGGCTGTGATCTTGAGTAATGATCTCAGGGTCCTGGGACTGAGCCCCAGGTCAGGCTCTGCACTCAGCCCAGAGTCTGCTTGTCCCTCTCCCTCCCTCTTCCCCTCTGCTCCTCCTCTCTTCCTTTCTTGCTCTCATAAATAAATAAATAAATAAATAAAATATTTTATTTAAGTGTACCCTACTTATTTTTTAATTTTTTAATGTATAACATACAGGAAAATGCACAAATCTTAAGTGTACAGCTCAAAGAATTTTTAGGGAGGAAGCACAACTATCCAACTACCACACAGGTCAAGATGTAGAATATTACCAGCATCCCAGGAATCTCCTTTGTGCCACATTCCAGTAAATACCACTCCAAAGGAATCTGCTCATCTAATTATAATCTCCATAAGATTAGTTGTCACTCTTTTTGAACTTCAAATAAGACGATCACACAAAGTATACACACAACACGTGCTCTTAGGTGTCTGAGTTCTTTCACTCAACAGTTTGTCAGATTTATCCCTGGTGTCCCTATAGTTTTCACTGTTGCATAGGTCCTTTGCAGAAATATATCCAAATTTATTTACCCATCCCATTTATAGGCATTTGAGTTGTGTGGAGCTATTACAAACAGTGGTACTCTGAACATTCTGGTACCTGTCTTTTTTTTTTTTAAGATTTTATTTATTTGACAGAGAGATCACAAGTAGGCAGAGAGGCATGTGGGGGTTCAGGGGTGGGGGAAGCAGGCCCCCTGCTGAGCAGAGAGCCCAATGCAGGGCTCGATCCCAGGACCCTGAGACCATGATCTGAACCAAAGGCAGAGGCTTAACCCACTGAGCCACCCAGGTGCCCCTGGTACCTGTCTTCTAATGCGCATATATAAGCATTTATATTAGGAACAAATATAGGAGTAGAACTGAGTTAGAGGCTAAGTATACTATCAGTTTTTCAAAGTAGTTTTGCATATTTACATTCCCACCAATAGTACACAAAAGTTCTAGGTGTTCTGTATCCTCTTCAATTCTTGGTATTTCCTGATTTTTACTTTTTACAATTCTGGTAGATATACAGTTGTATTTCATTATATTTTAACTTACACTTCCCTGAAGACTAAAAATTTGAGGGTTTTTTTTTAATGCTATTGGTCATTTGGGTATCTACCCCTTTGGCAAAGTTTCTTATATATTAATTAAATTGTTCTTTCTCTTATTGGTTTGTTAGACTTACTAAGTAATTCGCATAGGTCATCTATTGTATGTACTACATATTGCAAATATCTTCTGTGGATTGTCTTCCACTCTCTTCGTGGTAATTTTTATAAATAGGAGTTAATTTTAATTAAATTTATTAAATTTTATGGTTATTGCTACTTGCTTTCTGCTTATCAAATCTTTAACATATCTTTGTCATAAAAATACTCCTCCTCCTCCATTATATTTTAGAAGCCTTATTGTTGTTGTTGTTGTTTTTTAATTTCACCTGAATTTGATTTTTGTGTCTTGTCTAAGGTGGGGATCAAGTTCTTTTTTTCCACATGAATACCCAGTTGGTCCAGCACTATCTATATATGAGACTATCTGCTATAGTAATATTTTGTTTTAAGTTTCCAATTATGCATGGATCTGTTTCTGAATTACTCTGTTTTATTCACCAATTTGTCTATCCTTGGGCCAGTACGATACTCTTGATCAGTATAAGTCTTTAGCCCAATGCAGGGCTTGAACTCATGACCCTGAGATCAAGACTGAGCTGAGATCAAGAGTCAGATCCTGAGTGGACTGAGTCACCAGGTGCCCCTCCTATAACTCTTAGTAAGACTTGATAGCTAGTAGTCTAAGTCTTCCAGCTTTGTTCACATAGGTTACCTTATCTATTCTCAATTCCTTGCTTTTTGATAAAAACTTTAGGATCAACCTTACATTTCCTCTAAGAAAAAAACTACCAGAATTTTAACTGTGATTGCATTAATTTATAGGTTAATATGGAGACAATGATATCATTGTAACATTTAATAATTTTATCCATGAACACAACATATTATTCTACGTATTTAGGTCTTTAATTTCTCTTAGTAATCTTTTAAAGATATTATTTATTTACTTGAGAGAGAGTGCGTGAGAGAGAGCACAAGCAGGGCAGAGGGAAAGGGAGAACCAGACAACCCTCTGAGCAGGGAGGCCAACAGGGAGCCAACCCCAGGACCTCAGGATCATGACCCATGCCAAAGGCAGATGCTTATTCGATTGAGCCACCCAGGTGCCCCCTCTCAGTAATATTTCAAGGCTTCTGTGCTCTTGTATGGCTCCCATTAAATTTATTAGTCGGTTTTTGGTATTTAAATTTTTCATTTAAAAAATTAAATTTATAATTGAAAAAGTTTTTGCCTTCATCTTATTTGTTATTACTATTTAGTAATACCACTGATTTTTGAATGCTGATTTTATACCACTGACCTTTCTAAGTACACTTAATAATTCTTTTTTTTTAATTTAAATAGAATTAGCCAGGATATAGTACATCATTAGTTTTTTATATAATTCTAATAACTTACCTATAAATTTTTTTGAATTGTCTACATACATATTCATATCTAAAAATGATAATATAGTTCATTTATTTTTCAACCTTACCTTTGATTTCCTTTTCTTACTTTATTCCACTTGTCCAGGACTTCTATTAAAATGTTAAATAGGAGTTATAGACAATAAGGGACCGGGAAAAGAGACAAACCATAAGAGACTAGTAATCTCAGGAAACAAACTAAGGGTTGCTGGGGTTGGGGGAGAAGGTGGCTGGGTTATGGACATTGGGGAGGATATGTTCTATGGTGAGTGCTATGAATTGTGTAAGCCTGATGATTCACAGACCTATACCCCCGAAACAATTAACACATTATATGTTAACGAAAAAATAAATAAAATGTTAAATAGGAGTTATAGTAGCAAATATCCTTGTCTTATATCTGATCTCACAGGAAAATATTTTAATATTTTCTCTTTAGGGGCACCTGGGTGGCTCAGTGGGTTAAGGCCTCTGCTTTCGGCTCGGGTGATGATCCCAGGGTCCTGGGATCGAGCCCCACATCGGGTTCTCTGCTCCACGGAGAGCCTGCTTCCTCCTCTCTCTCCCTGCCTGCCTCTCTTGCCTACTTGTAATCTCTGTCAAATAAATAAATAAAATCTTTAAAAAAAATATTTTATCTTTAAATGAATATTAGGTTGTGTTTGTAGATATCTTCTATCAGATTGAAGAAGATATTTTCTATCTTAATTTTCTGAGACTCTGATTTGTAATTAATGAGTAACAAATGTTATTGTTTATACATATTTAGATGTTTAGCATAAATGTATATTTAGAAAGGGGGAAATACGGTTTCCTCGTTTAATCTCTTGATATGGTAATCAGCACTGATTTTCATGTGGTGAACCAACATTGCACTTGTACAATAAACCATCTGGGTAATATATCAGCAGATATTATTTGCTAATATTTGATTCAGTATATTTTCATCTGTGTTCCTGATACTGCCTTGTAATTTGATTTTCTTATAATTTTCATGTCAGGGGTACCTGGGTGGCTCAGTGGGTTAAAGCCTCTGCTTTCGGCTCAGGTCATGATCCCAAGGTCCTGGGATCGAGCCCCGCATCGGGCTCTCTGCTCCGCGGAGAGCCTGCTTCCTCCTCTCTCTCTCTCTGCCTGCCTCTCTTGCCTACTTGTAATCTCTGTCTGTCAAATAAATAAACAAAATCTTTAAAAAATAATAATAATAATTTTCATGTCAGATATTGGTATCAAGATTATGCGAGCCTTAGAAAACAAGCTGAGAATTGTTTTGTCTTTCTTTATTCTACTGTCTGGAGGAATTTGCATAAGATTAGCATTATTTCTGTCTTAAATGTTTCCAATAATTTACCAGTAAAACTTTCTCGGTTGAAAATTTTCCTTCTGAGAGGTTCTTAATTATGGGTTCAATTTCATCAATAGATATTAAATTATTCCGGTTTAAAATTTCTTAAGTCAACTCTTATATGTTATATTTTGCAAAGAATTTATCTACTTTATTTAAATTGTCAAATTTACTGGCAAGGTGTTGTAAAAATTTCTATAGGATCCAAGGATGCCTGGGTGGCTCAGTAGTTAGGTGTCTGCCTTTGGCTCAGAACATGATCCCAATCTGCTCAGGGGAAGCATGCTTCTCCCTCTCCCAATACCCCTGCTTGTGTTCCCCCTCTTGTTATGTCTCTGTCTGACAAGTAAGTAAAATCTTGAAAAAAAAAATTTCTATAGGATCCATAGTGATCTCATCCTTTACCACTCCTGATACTGGTAATTTAATTTGTTTTTCTCTTCTTTCTGAACAATTTTTCCAAGCCTTATAATTTAAACTCTTAACTTTGTTGAAACTTGTTTTGGGACACTTGAAAAATGTATATTCTGCAGGGTTTATTGTTGTTTTTAAATAAGTCTCACATCCAATGTGGAGCTTAAACTCAACCCTGAGATCAAGAGTCACATGCTCTACCAACTAACCAGCCAGGTGACTCTACATTCTGTAGCTTTAGGGACTCCATTCCATATATGTCACTTAAGACAACAGCAATCAGACAACAAAAAGAAATAAAAGGTATTCAAATTGGCAAAGAAGTCAAACTCTCTCTCTTTGCAGTTGACGTGATACTTCATATGGAAAACCCAAAAGATTCCACCCCCAAACTACTAGAACTCATACAGCAATTCAGTAATGTGGCAGGATACAAAATCAATGTACAGAAATCAGTTGCTTTCCTACACACTAACAATGAAAAAATAGAAAGAGAAATTAGAGAATTTATTCCATTTACGATAGCACCAAGAACCATAAGATACCTGGGAATAAACCTAACCAAAGAGGTAAAGGATCTATACTCAAGAAACTACAGAACACTCATGAAAGAAATTGAAGAAGACACAAAAAGATGGAAGAGCATTCCATGCTCATGAATCAGAAGAATAAACATTATTAAAATGTCTATACTGCCTAAAGCCATCTATACTTTCAATGCCATCCTGATCGAAATTCCACTGGCATTTTTCAAAGAGCTGGAGCAAACAATCCTAAAATTTGTATATAACCAGAAGAGACCCCAAACTGCTAAGGCAATGTTGAAAAAGAAAAAGAAAACTGGGGGCATCATGTTGTCTGATTTCAAGCTTTACTACAAAGCTGTGATCACCAAGACAGCATGGTACTGGCACAAAACAGACACACAGACCAGTGGAACAGAGTAGAGAGCCCAAATATGGACCCGCAACTCTATGGTCAACTAATCCTCAACAAAGCAGGAAAGAATACACGGTGGAAAAAAGACAGTCTCTTCAATAAATGGTGCTGGGAAAATTGGGCAGCTATGAGTAGAAGAATGAAACTCAACCATTCTCTTACACCATACACAAAGATAAGCTCAAAATGGATAAAAGACCTCAACATGAGGCAGGAATCTATCAAAATCCTAGACAAGAACACAGGCAGTAACCTCTTCGACATCGGCCACAGCAACTTCTTTCAAGATATGTCTCCAAAGGCAAAGGACAAAAGTGAAAATGAACTTTTGGGACTCCATCAAGATCAAAAGATTCTGCACACCAAAGGAAATAGTCAACAAAATAAAGAGGCAACCCACAGAATGGGAGAAGATATTTGCAAATGACACTACAGATGAAGGGTTAATAGCCAAGATCTATAAGGAACTCCTCAAACTCAACACACACAAAACAGCTAATCATGTAAAAAAAATGGGAAAAAAGACATGAAAAGACACTTCTCCAATGAAGACATACAAATGGCTAACAGACACGTAAAAAAATGTTCATCATCACTAGCCATCAAGGAGATTCAAATCAAAACCACATTGAAATACCACTTTGCACCAGTTAGAATGGCCAAAGTCAACAAGACAGGAAACAATGTGTGTTGGAGAGGATGTGGAGAAAAGGAACCCTCTTACACTGTTGGTGGGAATGCAAGTTGGTATGGCCACTTTGGAAAACAGTGTGGAGATTCCTTAAGAAATTGAAAATAGAGCTTCCTTATGACCCTGCAATTGCACTACTGGGTATTTACCCCAAAGATACAGATGTAGTGAAAAGAAGGGCCAACTGTACCCCAATGTTCATAGCAGCAATGGCCACAGTCGCCAAACTGTGGAAAGAACCAAATTGCCCTTAAACAGATGAATGGATAAAGAAGATATGGTGCATATATTCAATGGAGTATTATGCCTCCACCAGAAAGGATGAATACCCAACTTTTGTATCAACATCGATGGGACTGGAAGAGATTATGCTGAGTGAAATAAGTCAAGCAGAGAAAGCCAATTGTCATATGGTTTCACTTACTTGTGGAGCATAAGGAATAACACAGAAGACACGGGGAGATGGAGAAGAGAAGTGAGCTGGGGGAAATCGGAGGGGGAGACAAATAATGAGAGACTGTGGACTCTGAGAAACAAACTGAGGGTTTTGGGGGGTAGAAGGTTGGATGAGCCTGGTGGTGGGTAATATGGTGGGCACCTATTGCATGGAGCACTGGGTGTGGTGCATAAACAATGAATTTTGGAACACTGAAAAAAAATTAAATTAAATTTTTAAAAAACAGAAAATAAATAAATAAAATTCAGTTGTTGAAATCTTAAATCTCCTCTATGCATCTGACAGTTTGCTGGGGGCCGTGGTCTATATATTTGTTACTGAAAAAAAGCATGCTAACTCTCCCACTCTAATAGTGAATTTGTGTATTTCTTTTTTTCTTTGTAGCTCTATGTCATATACATATTCTTGGTCTTTACGTCTAAATGTAGAGAGAGAGACAGACACAGAGAGGAGGGAAAGGGAAGCAATAGGCAACACTGCCTGGAGACAGATGTGAAATTTGCTGCATCTTCCTGATAACTGACACTTTATCAAGTGTTTTTCTTTGTCCTGAACACTAATTTTTCTTTGTCCTGTAACACTAATTTTCTGTCTCTTAGAAGCAGTTAATTCTTTGTGTTTTGTCTTTTAATCCAATCTGAAGAGTTTGCCACTTACTTGCATTATTTAGTCAATTTATATTTAATGCTACAACTGCTACACTTGAGCTTTATGTCTTAACATTTTACTGTTTGTTTTCTTTTAAGTATTTGTTACCTTTACTTTTTTTTTACTAACATATGATGTATTATTTGTATCAGGGGGACAGCTTTGTGATTCATCAGATTTACACAATTCACAGCACTCACCATAGCGCATACCCTCCCCGTTGTCCATACCCCCCAGCCACCCCATCCATCCCATCCCCCTCCGCTCCAGCAATCCTTACTTTCTTATACTTGACTTGTTTTGTTTCCAAGTTTAAAAATTTCTTACATCTTTTAATGAACTACTTTTATTCTTTAATTGCTATTAACATGGTAATAATCTATGTTTATATTACTGGTTAGTGTTTACCTTAGAGTTGACAGGAGGCATCCTCCACTTAGAGTCTTCTTAAATTGTACTTTTACTATTTCCTGTTTTCCCCGCTCCCAAACTGGTGTTATAGTTTTCATATGTTTAAATTCTACATATATTTGAAAGCACATAAGACCATTTTTAATTTTTTTAAAGTCAATATTCATATAGATTTACCCAGATATTTACATGTTCCATTGTTCTTCATTCCTTCCTGCTTTGCTGCGATTCCCTTGGGCATAATTTTCCTTTCACATTTCTTTTAGTATGTGTCTACTAATGGCACATTCTCTCACGGTTATTTTTTTTTTAATTCCACCATCATTTTTTTAAAATGTGTGTAAGGGTCAGCACATTTTTAAGGCTTTAAAAATTATTTCTATTGTCTTCAAGCTTTGAAAATTTGTGCTAAGAAAATTTCTTTCAGTCTTATTATGTTCCTTTGACAATGTGTCTTTGTTTTCTCTGGATTGAACACTTTTAAATTTTTCCTTTTTTAATGATGTGCCCTGGTGTGCTTTTAATTTTGTTCCCTGTAGAATTTCTAGAGCTTTTTTAGTCTGTTTGACACTTACATCAAGTTTAGAATTCCTTTTTTTAAAAGATTTTATTTATTTATTTGAGAGAGAGAGTGCATGAGCGGGAGGACGGGCAGAAGGAGGAGAGAATCTCAAGAAAACTCCATGCTAAGTGTAAAGTCCAGTGTGGGGCTGGACCCCACAACCCAAGACCATGACCCAAACTGAAACCAAGAGTCAGCCACTTAATTGACTGAGTCACCCAGGTACCTCTATCAGCCTTAGAATTCTTAACGATTATCTCTTCAAATTTGGGTATGTCTCCTTCTTCTTTAGTGGGACCCTATTACGTTAGATCTTTTTTACTCCATCACATTTGTCCTTAGTTTTTTTCCTGATGCCTCAATATGGTTACGTTCCATAAACTTATTCTCCAGTTCACCAATCATTTCTTTGGCTATATCTAATTGGTTATTAAATCCACCTACTAAATTTTTAGTTTCAGTTATTAAAATTTTAAGCTCTAAAATTTTGTTCCTTTTTTTTGTTTCCCAGCTTTTGGGCTGTAGTTTTAATATTTCACCCAGCTTTATGAACATATTAATTACCATTATGTAAAGATCATCAGTTAATTCCAATATCTGGATCATTTATGAGTTTATTTCTACTGTATTTTTTCACTTGGCTTTCATTCATTTGGTCCTGTTTTCTAACATGCCTATCAATTCTGAATAGGGACATTTTATGTAAAACCTTCGGACATGATAGATTATAGTTACTACATCCAGAGAGGATTTAATCTTCTTCTGGAAATCAAACAGATCATGGGTAGATTACTTTGATCCAGTCGGGGTTTGAGAGGATTTAAAGCAGTATTTCAGATTTTGTGAGGGCTCTTCTATTTACTGTTTTCCCTTACATTCCAGGGTCCAATGTTTTAAACATCTCTGTTGAATGCTCACAGGGGTGCTCATTATGGTCCTCCTTCTTGGGCAGCCCTGAAGTCAGATACCTCCTCAGCACCGTGAGACATCAACAATGACAACGAAGCTCTGCTTACAGGTTTCAGTCCATTAGCAGTACCTTTGCTTATTTCTTGACCTCTCACCTCACGGGCACATCTTAAGAGTTGGTACTTTCCTTGAAAGGTGATTGTCTAGAATGTTGAGCTTACTCCTCTACAGTTCTTTCTCTTCAAGTGTTGATTGCCTTGATAGCCTTGAACTCCAGTGATTATCCTCCCAGAACAAAGAGTTTGCCACAAGCCCTAGGCCATTTCCTGCTCTGCTTCTATCATCCTCAAAATTAACTGGCAAATAATTGATAACAGAAGGCACTAGGGCTAAACGGCTTATTTCAATGTCTTTTCCTTGCCTCCAAAATCTTGACTGCACAAGTGCTCTATGTTCACTTGTTCTATATTACATTTAAACAGCTGGGATGTTGCTTATGATTTTATGAATTTTATCTATCTTTTGTAGTTATTCATGGTGGGAAGTTTGGTCTGATCCAACCTTTCCATTGCCAAATCCTATAATTAAATCAGTGTGCTCTCTTTCCACAACATCTTTAATAGTAATAAATAGATACTTTTGAGAAATAAATTCCACATTTATCTTTAAAGAATGCATTTTATTACTGCAAGTGGAAACCCCTATGTTGTTCAAATCAAGTAATCCACATTGTTGATTTTTTTTTTATTGGATCACATAGCAGAGATGGAATATCAATGGATCTAGGGTGAGAGTATCTAATTTTGATATAAATGCAAGTACTAATTTTCTATTTATAATATTAACCGTTAAATAGAAAGATATAATTTCTTAGAATGAAAATACAGTTTGGCTGAACATTTGCTGCTGTGGAAATCCCCTTAAAAAGAAACCCCCTAATAGATTACAAAATCTCTGCCTTAATTTTCTGTAACTTTCTTCGGGTGACAGGTACTATTACAAAGACAAATAAATGAATGAAATCTTCTATTGCTTATAATTTTCTTGAAGAAAAAAACAGTTGCACATGAAAAAAATCTCAAGCAAGCCTTAAAGCCACATAAAATACAGTAGAAATTAACCCCACAAACAGAATATGAACACAATTAAGAAGTCTGAGTAATAATTAACATCTTTATGAAATGTAAGGAATTTCACCTATACTATCTCATCTGATCCTAGCAATAACCCTCACAGCAAGGTATCTTCAACACTACTATAAGATGACGAAACTCATTGACAGAGTCCACAAATACAGTGTCGTGAGATCAAACACAAGTCATTTCATACATTCACCTAATCTCCCAATATTTAATGACTATTTACCAATGGTAGGTATTATCTGTGACAGGAGGCATAATGAAGAGAATAAAACTGAAGTGGGTACTGCTTTCATGGAGCTTATGGACCATGAGGGGGGCAGAAAACAAATCATTCACAATACAGAGTGATAAAGTACATAATGGGAACAGTGTGCGGTGTTATGAAAAATTAGAGGAACAAAAAAAAAATCAGATCTGAAAGACAGGTCAGGGAAGTCTTTCCAGAGGAAGAAATCTTCTTCTTCTGGAAGATGGATGAAATAAAATCTAGAGGTGGGAAGGTACAGCCTGTCTGAGAAACTGAAGGGAGATCATCATGGCTCAAATATAGACTGTAGGAATCTGGTGGCCAGACATTTCCAAGTCTGTTTTGTTCCTCTATACTACAGAGTTAATAATAAATAAACTACTAATTATAACAAGTGTTTAAAAGATTTATAAGAATGCTAAAGTATATTAGATTGTATTAACCAACTGTAGTTCTCAAAGCGTATTTACTTAATTTCTAATTATGTGCTTATTGATAAAAATTCTAAAAGGGCTATTTAACTCAGATGTCTCGGATGTCCTGCAGAGATTACCAGAAACGTGGGGGGGGGGGTCTTGATACATATTTGTGATGCTGAATTATCAGAGATTTTATTTTTTTTAAGATTTTATTTATTTATTTAATAGATCACAAGTAGTCAGAGAGGCAGGCAGAGAGAGAGGAGCAAGCAGGCTCCCCACTAAGCAGAGAGCCCGATGCGGGGTTCGATCCCAGGACCCTGAGACCATGACCTGAGCTGAAGGCAGAGGCTTTAACCCACTGAACCACCCAGGCCCCCCTGAATTATCAGAGATTTTAAATGAGACATATTGAGACACACCCTGAGAGGGCTAGGTGAAAGCTCAGAATAGGCAAGACCGAAGCATGTAGCACATTTCTAGAACACTATCTCAGTCAGTCAATGGGAAGTTAACAAAGCAAGCATCAAAACCCAAATTCCAGGAAGCAAGACTGAAGTTGAAAAAATTAAGACTTGGACTACAAAGGCGGTTATTGAAAACGGGGACGGCCCTCTGCCGCTTTAAAATAAAGCTGCACAATCCCCAAAATACCTGGGTAAATCCCTCTAAGAGACTGCTTACAATTCAGACACCTGGCCGTCTTTAGATCCTGTATCTCAGCCGCGAAACGTACAAAGGCTTTTTTGCCCATTTTCAGTCAGGCTGCCCGCCCAGAGAACTCTTCTGATAAAAGTATGCTCCTGGGAGCAGAAAGGGTCCCTTTATTGGGCAGCTGTGGGAGTGCGTAATGCTGGACTAGATGGGCCACTTTAACCTGAATCTCATCAAGGTTGATAACCTGGAGCGAGCAAGCAGTGCTTTGAGGGAGGAAGAGAGACTGTTACCGAAACAGAAAAGAGACCATCAGCCAAGCCCACGTTTTAAATCCTGTTCATTTACTTTACTTCATAGTCGATTATCAGTTTCCACTGCTGAACAGAGCTCTTTGTGATGTTCCAATTATCTTCCAGGAAATCTGAACCAAACCTCTCCCATCATCAACCTTCCAGCTTCCCAGAATGGGTGCAAATGTCACTAGCCATACTCATCTTATTACATCCTGAAGTCTTAAATGTTATTCCTGAAATTTACTGTGAAGTAATATATAGCTTGGATTTAGAAAATATAACCGATTAGAATAAATAAAACTTTGACCTCTAATTTTAGACTCTGAAGCTTATTTTAATAAGATAATAAATGTTTTCCAAAATTTTAATTCAGCCTCACATCCATGACTTGTAAATCACTGTCGTGCAATCTATGCTTACATCCTCGAAGCAATCAGGAGAGTTTTTAAAGTGATAAGGTAATAGAAATGCTCACACAGTGAAGGTTCCATAACACTTTTTAATTCCCTCTTGATTGGATTTCCTATCAGGGAGGTTGTACCTGAGCGATACCTAAACAAACAACGTTTCAAATCACTTAATATCATGAACCTAAATTATTAAAAACCAGTGAGTTCTGGCGATTCACAGACCTGTATCCCTGGGGATAAAGATAAATTATATGTTTATTTAAAATTTTTAAAAATATTAAATTAAAAAATCTATTAGAAAAAAAAATGTAATATTAAAAAAAAAAAAAAAACAGTGAGTTGACCTCTCTGTAACAAGAAATTGACTGGTTACTCACTCTACTTAAGGGTCTTTGTTAAAACCCTTCTGGTGTCTATGTGGAGGTACTGGGTGCACATCCCATGGCAGGCAGACTGCTATTTCTGGACATAGACAGGCGGCATCAAGGGCACTGAGAGGCATCTTGATTTAAAGTCTCCAAGACAGCTGACGTGACTAAATTCCTTGGGTCTTTCCCATCACATTACTCTAGCGTAGACCAGCATGGAGTCCAGCGGATCAGATCTGAAATCTGGCTCTGTCACTTCACTAGCTGTACAACCTGATAAATTTCTTCACCTTTAGGAGTCTGAGTCACTTGATCTATGAAATAATAGCGATACCAGTAACTACCTTGCAGAATGCTGGATGGATTAAATGAGATATCTATGACTGCTCCAACAAAGTATTTCGCATAACATAGGGAGAAAACCTATTTTTTTTTTCTGTCAATGCCTAGATTCTCCACCCTAATCTCTTCTCTTGATGCTTTCTCAAGCTCCCTTGCCTTAAATACAACAAGCTCTTCCCAAACGCCATCACTTGAATATTTATTCCTCCTTATTCCCATACAACCTAATAAAGGGAAGAAGAGCTTTTTCCATCTTCTTACTAGGGCTTCCAGGCCTTATTCTTCTACCCTCCCTTGAAAACCTTCCTTTCTACAACTTTATCCTCTCCCTCTCCGTTGATTTATTTCCTTCATCTGTGGTCATATTCAAACATTTTTTATCATAAAAAAATGTCAGAAAGCATCTCCCTTGACTCTGTGTTCCTATTTACCATAACATCTCCTTCCTGACTTGACAAATACGATCCTTCTTCCAGTTCCTGTGCTAAAGCTGTAAATGAAATAAGTCAGCATGCTTGTCCTCAGTGTGCTCATAGTACTGGAAATATTATCATGTTTAGTACATTACATTGTGATTCTGTTTCCTCACTAGTAAACAGGAGAAAATAAAGGTTTATTTCTTGCTTATGCAAATCTAATGGGGATCTGGCAGCCATCCATGGATGCCATGGCTGGGAAAGAGAACGCTCCAGGATGTTCTGGAGACCTGATCTGCCACCAGCTTATGTGGTTTATACACACAATCCAACTGACCAGAACTACGTCACATGTCCCCAAACCTAATGACATAGAAATGGAAGCTTGTACTATTTATGTGTTCCAAGAGGGGAGAAAAAACTGTAATGAACATACACCATTATCTCTGCTTATTAGTGGGTTATAACTTTTTAAAATACTATTTCTTTCATTAATATGTAATGTCCTCGAGGATGTGGACTAACTTTAACATCTTTTTTGATTCTCTGGTTCCTGACACAGTACCCCATATACTGGCAAGCACCTAAAGTTTTGCTGAATGACTGACTCTGAATAAATGAGTGAGTGACTCACTGAGAACAAATAGTTGATTGTCTAAAGTCATCTGCTAATGGTTAAGACTAGAATCCAATATCACAAATATTCCTATTGGAAGACAATCCTCCATGGGTCTCTCATAATCCTTTTTCCTTTTTTTTTTTAATGACGTATATCTGCCATACATCGTTATATTAGTTTCAGGTATAAAACATTTGTTAACATTGCAGATGATTACCACCACGTCTTATCATCTGTCACAATACAAAATTAATACAATATTTTTACTATATTCACCATGCTGTCCATTACATCCCCATGACTAATTTATTCTATAACCAGAAGTTGACATCTGGTAGTCCCCCTTTTCCCCACTTGGCCCCTCCCCAAACGCCAACCTCTGCCAACCACCAATCTATTTGCTCTGTATCTGAGTCTGGGTTTTATTTGGTTTTGTTTCATTTTTTAGATTCCATGTAAAAATGAAATCATAGAGTATGTTTCTCTCTATCTGACTTAATAACTAAGTATAATGCCCTCAAGATACATCCATGTTGTGGCAAATGGCAAGATTTCATTCTTTTTATGCCAGAGTAGTATTCCATGTAGTGTACGTGCACGCACGCACATGAATGCATGTGTGTGATACACACACCACTTCTTCTTTATCCATCCATCCACTGTTGGATAATATCTTGCAAATACACATTTTCATTTTTTTCAGATAGTTAGCCACTAGTGGAATTTCTAGACCATAGTCCTATTTTAATTTTTAAAGGAAACTGTTTAGTTTTGCATAGTGACTGTGTCAGTTTACATTGCCACAAATAGTGCATATCCTCTCCAACATTTGTTATTTCTTGTCTTTTTAATAATAGCCGTTCTGACAGGTATAAGGTTACATATCTCATTGTGGTTTTGATTTGCATTTCCCTGATGATTAGAGGTGTTTAAGCATCTTTTCATATGACTGTTGGCCAACTGTATGTCTTCTTTGGAAAAATGTCTGTTCAGATCCTCTGTCCATTTGCTGATCAGATTGTTTTTGGTTATTTATCTCTTTATATATTTTAGATATTAACACATTATTGAATAAATGATTTGCAAATATTTTCACCCATTCAATAGGCTACTTTTTCATTTTGTTGATGGTTTCCTTCACTGTGGATGTAACCTCAATTGTTTATTTTGGATTTTGTTACCATAGCCTTTGCCATCCCTAAATCTGGGGAAGGAAAAAGATATCTAGATCTGGGAGGCACAGAAATCCCTCAACAAAATCTACCCAAAGAGGTACACACCAACACACATTCTAATTAATATGGCAAAAATAGGGATGCCTGGGTGGCTCAGTTAGCTAAGCCACTCCCTTCAACTCAAGTCATGATCTCAGGGTCCTGGGATCAAGTCCCACATCAGGCTCCTTGCTCAGCGGGGAGCCTGCTTCTCTCTCTGCCTCTACCTGCTTCTGCTCTCTCTCTCTGACAAATACATAAATAAATAAAATCTTTTTTAAAAAAGGCAAAAATAGTGAAAGAGAGAAAATGTTAAAAACAGCAAGAGAAAAACAGTTACATACAAATGAAACTCCATAAGGCTATCAGCTGATTTTTCAGCAGAAACTTTACAGGCCAGAAAGGAGGGGCATGGCATATTCAAAGTGCTGAAAGGAAAAAAAAATGCAGCCAAGAATAATCTATCTAGCTGAGCTTCCATTCAGAATAGAAAAAGAGAGAAAGAGTTTCTCAGACAATGAGAAGTTAAAGGAATTCATGACCACTAACCTAACCCTACAAGAAATGTTAAAGGGGACTACATCAGTGGAAAGAAAAGACCACAAAGAAGAGTAAGAAAATTAGGAAGCAGAAAAACAACAAAATAAGTATATCTGTAAAAATTAGTCAAAAGAATCAGAAAATAAAAGGAAATAAAGTATGACACTAAATACCTAAAACATGGAGAGGAGAAGAGTAAACAATGGGCTGAAACTTAAGCAATCATCAACTTAAGGCAGGCTGTGATATGCACAGGTTATCTACAAACCTAATGTAGCAACAAATCAAAAATCAGTAATAGATATGCAAAAAGAGAGAGAGAAATTCAAGTATATCACTAAAGAAAGCCAATGAATCTTGAGAGAGTAAGAGAGGAAAGAACAGAGAAAAACTATAAAAACAACCAAAAACAAGTAACGAATGGCAAGAAATACATACCTATCTGAAATGTCCCCCAATAATGGGTCCGTGATTAAAGGAGCGAGACTGATACAAAGCGAAGGTCAAGCAAAGCTTTATTTCGCGCCAAGCATGGAGAATCAAACGAATGTTTGGGGCCGCACCTATTACAGAGAGGGAGACCTCTCTGCTTTACAGACTAGCTTTTAAGGGCAAAGGCCATGTGGTTGGACCTGGCCATGCACAGGTGGCCAATGAAATTGTAACACACAGAGAAAGCTGCACAGTCATGCTAGGTCACACATAAGTGACCAATTGAATTACAATTTACCCTAGTAGATATTTGAACTAGCCTAACACCTTGGTCAGAATTGGTGCCCAAAAGGCGGGGCCCATACTCCTTGGTAACTAGGGAGATAGTATGCACCCCCCCCCCAACACACTGATTGGATGTCTCCACCTGGCCTGGCCCACCCTTGTATTTGGGCTTTGTTACCTGGGACTGGTTTCCGGGACTTGTTTTTAAGTAAGTCCCCTGGGGGGAAGCTTTTACTTCATAAGTTTAAGTTTTACTGCATAAACAACAAAATCACTATTTAACCCAAGATGGAATCCCTCTGGCTAACTAGGCCCTTACACTATCAATAATTACTTCGAATGTAAATGGACTAAATGCTCCAACCAAAAGACATAAGGTGGGGAAAAAAAAGACACAGGGTGACAAAATGGTTGAAAAAGCGAGACCCATCTATATGCTGCCTATAAGAGGCTTATTTCAGACCTAAAGATACATGCACAGTTTGAAAGTGAAGGGATGAAGAAGCATCTGTCATGAAAATCAAAGTGAAAAGAAATCTGGAGTAGCAATACTTATATCAGACAAATCAACTTTTTATCTATCTATTGATTGATTTTTATTTTTAAGTTATTTCTATACCCAATGTGGCTCGAACTTATAACCCTGAGATCAAGAGTGGAATGCTCTACTGACTGAGCCAGCCAGGCACCCCTCAGACAAAACTTTAAAACAACCACTGTAACAAGTGACAAAGAAGAATGCTATTTAATCATGAAGAAAAAATCCAACAAAAAGATATAACAATTATAAATATTTATCTACCCAACATGGGAGCACCCAAATACATAAGGGAGTTAATAACAAATTTAAAGAAAATAATAAATAGTAATACTATAATAGTAAGGGAACTTTAATACCCCACTTACATAGATAGATCATCCAAACAGAAAATCAACAAGGAAACAGGGGCTCTGAACGACACATTGGACCAGATGGATTTAACAGATATATTCAGAACATTCCATTCTAAAACAGCAGAATACACATTCTTTTCAACTGCACACTGAATATTCTCCAGAATAGATCACATATTAGGCCACAAAACAAGTCTCAATAAATTCAAAAAATTGAAGTCATACCATGCCTCGTTTCTGACCACAAAGCTAGGAAATTAGAAATTAAAGACAAGGGGTGCCTAAGTGGCTCAGTGGGTTAAAACCTCTGCTTTCAGCTCAGGTCATGATCCCAGGGTACTGGGATCAAGCCCCACATGGGGCTCTCTGCTCAGCGGGGAGCCTGCTTCCCTTCCTCTCTCTCTGCCTACTTGTGATCTCTCTGTGTCAAATAAATAAATAAATAATCTTTTAAAAAAAGAAATTAAAGACAAGGAAAAAGTCTGGAAAGAACACAAAAATATGGAGGTTAAATAATTTGCTACTAAACAATGAATGGGTCAACCAAGAAATTAAAGAGGGAATTAAAAAAAATACATGGAGACAAATGAAAATGAAAACACAACATTCCAAAACCTTTGGATGCAACAAATGCTATTCTAAGATGGAAGTCTGTGGCAATACAGCCCTACCACAAGCAGCAAGAAAAATCTTGAATAAACAACCTAACCTTATACCTAAGGAACTAGAAAAAGAAAAACAAAAGCCAAAACCAGTAGAAGGAAGGAAATAATGATTAGAGCAGAAATAAATGAAACAGAAACAATAGAATACATCAGTGAAACCAGGAGCTGGCTCTTTGAAAAGATCCAAAAAAAACTGATAAACACTAAGCCAGACTCATTTTAAAAAAACACACACACACACACTTAAAGAGAGGCCAACCTCAAAGAAAATCAGAAATAAAAGAGGAGAAAAATAACAATCAATACCATAGAAATGCAAACAATTTTAAGAGAATATTATGAAAAATTAAATGTCAACAAACTGGACAACTACCTACAAGAAATGCATACATTCCAAGAAACATATAACTTTCCACAACTGAATCAGAGAGAAATAGAAAAATTTGAACACACTGATTGCCAGCAACAAAACTGAATCAGTAATCGAAACTCTAAACAAACATCTAGAGCACACGGCTTCACAGATGAATTCTACCAAACATTAAAGAAGGCTTAATACCTATTATTCTCATAACTATTCTAAAAATTAAAGAGGAAAGAAAACTTCTAAATTCATTCTGTGAGGCCAGCATTACCCAGATACCAAAACTAAATAAGACACTAAAAGATAGAGAACTAAATGGGGCTCCTCAGCGGCTTGCTCAGTCAGTTAAGTGTCTGACTCGATTTTGGCTCAGATAATGATCTCAGGCTAATGAGACTAAGCCCCACATGAGGCTCTGAACTCAGCAGGGGGTCTTTTTGTCCCTCTTCCCCCTGCCCCTCCCACTCTCTTTCTCAAATAAACAAAATCTTTTTTAAAAAATGGAGCACTATAATAAGCCAGTATCTCTGATGAACATAGACAGAAAAATCCTCAACAAAATATAAACACACCAAATCCAACAATACATTTAGAAAATTATTTACCACAATCAACATGGATTTTATTCCTGGGATGCAAGACTGGCTCAATATTTGCAAAATGATCAACCTGATACATCACATCACTAAGAGAAAGGATAAAAACCACATGATCATTTCAATTATTGCAGAAATAGCGTTCACAAAGTACATCTATTCTTAATTTTTAAAAAACTGAACAAAGGAGACCTACAGAGAACATACCTCAACATATAAAGGGCATATATGACAAACCCTCAGCTAACATCATACCCAAAAACCTGAGAGCTTTTCCCTTAAGGTCAGGAACAAGACAAGGATGTCCACTCTTACCACTTTTATTTAACATAATCCTGGAAGTCCTAGCCACAAGAATGAGACAAAGAAAAGGAATGAAAGGTAAGTACAGCTTTCACTGTTTGCAAATCGCGTGATACTATATAAAAAATTCTAAAGACTCTGCCAAAGTACTATTGGAATTGATAAATGAATTCAGTAAATTCACAAATACAATATCAATGTATAGAGAAATCTGTTGCCTGTCTACATATTAATAATGAAGCAGCAGAAAGAGAAATTAAGAAAACAATCCCACTTACAACTGCACCAAAAATTACTACATACCTAGGAATAAACCTAAGCAAGGAGTTGAAAGACCTGTGCTCTGAAAACTGTAAAACACTCATGAGTAAAATTGAAAATGACACACACAAAGAAATGGAAAGATATTCTCTGCTCATGGATTGGAAGAACAAACATTGCTAAAATGTCTATACACAAAAAGCAATCTACATATTTAATGCAATCCCTATCAAAATACCAATAGCATATTTCACAGAACTGGAAGAAACAATCCTAAAATTTGTATGGAACCACAGAAGACCCTGAATAGCCAAAGCAATCTTGAAAAAGAAAAACAAAGCTGGAGGTATCACAATTATGATTTCAAGTTATACTATAAAGCTGAAGTAATCAAAACAATATGGTACTAGAACAAAAACAGACACATAAATCAATGGAACAGAACAGAAAATCCAGAAATAAACCCACAATTATATGGGAAAACTGCACAGTATATGCAAAAGAATGAAAATGGACCACTTTCTTACATAAAAATAGATGCAAAATGGAGTAAGTACCTAAATAAAAGATCTGAAACCATAAAAATCCTGGAAGAGAACATAAGCAGTAATGTCTCAATACTGTGACAACTTTCTAAATATGTTTCCTGAGGCAAGGGAAACAATAGCAAAAATGAACTTTCAGGACTACATCAAAATAAAAATCTTCTGCACAAGGAAGGAAACAATCAACAAAACTAAGGGGCAACCTACTGAATGGAAGAAGGTACTTGCAAAAAAAAAAAAAATCCAATAAAGGGTTAGTATCCAAAATACAGAAATAACTTATATAACAACAACCAAAAAAAAGAATAACCCAATTTAAAAATGAGCAGAAAACATAAAGATATTTCTCCAAATAAGACATACAGATGGCCAAGAGACACATGAAAAGATGTTCAACGTCACTCATCAACAGAGAAATGAAAATCAAAACTACAATGAGATGTCACCTCACACCTGTCAGAATGGCTAAAACCAAAAATGAAAGAAACATAATGTCGGTACAGATGTGGAGAGAAAGGAAAACTCCCACTGTTGTGGGAATGGAAGCTGGTACAGCCACTATGGAAAACACTACGGCAGTTCCTCCAAAAATTAAAAATAGAATTACCATATAACCCAATAATTCCACTATTTGGTTATTTACTCATGGAATATGAAAACACTAATTCAAATGGATAGATGCACCCCTATATTTACTGCATTATTTATAACAGCCAAATGATGGAAGTGACCCAAATGTCCATCAGTAGATGAATAAGAAAATGTATGTGCGCATGCATGCATGCATATGCACAATGGTATAGTATTCCACCATGAAAAAGAATGAAGTCTTGCCATTCACAGCAATATGCATAGATCTAGAAAGTATGACGCTAAGCGAAGTAAGTCAAAGAATGACAAATATCATGTGATTTCACTCACTCACAATGTGGAATTTAAGCAACAAAACAAATGAACAAAGGAAAAAAAGACAATCCAAAAAACACTCTTTACTATAGAAAGAAACTAGTGGTTACCAGAGGGGAAGTGGGTAGTGGGATAAGTGAAATCGGTAAAGGGGGATTAAGAGTACACTTATCTTGATGAGCACTGAGCAATGTATAGAATTGTTGAATCACTATATGTACATCCAATACTAATACTGTATTTTAACTGTACTGGAATTAAAACTTTTTAAAAAGTGATGGGCGTGGGCATCCTTGTTTCTGGTTTTAGAAAAAAAGCTTTCACCTTTTCACCATTGAGGATAGTATTAGCTGTGGGTTTGTCATATATGGCCCTTATTATAGGGAACTATGTTTTCTCTATACCCACTTTGTTGAGAGTTTGAATAAAAATGGATGTTGAATTTAGTCATGAGTTTTTTCTGCAACTATTTTTATCCTTCATTTTGTTAATATGGTATATGACATTAATTGATTTGTAGATGTTGAACCATCCTTGCATCCCTGGAATATATTCCACTTGATCATGGTCTATTATTCTTTTAATGTATTGTTGGATTTGCTTTGGTAATATTTTGTTGAAGATTTTTGCATCTATGTTCATCAGATATTAGCCTAATAACTTTGTGCATCTGTATGTGGCGTCCTTTGATTTTGTTATCAGGGTAATGCTATTCTCATACAATGAGTTTGCAAGCATTCCCTACTCTTCAGCTTTTTGGAAGAGTTTAAGAGTAGGTATTTTTTTTAATATTTATATCTATTTGAGAAAGAGAAGAGGGTATGGGTGGAGGGAGAGGGAGAGAGAGAATCCTAGAATAGACTCTCAGCTGAGCACAGAGCCTAATATGGGGCTCAATCCTAAGACCCTGAGATTTTGACTAGAGCCAAAATCAAGAGTTGGATGCTTAACTGATTGAGTCACCCAGGTGCCCCAAGGATAGGTATTAAATCTTCTTTGAATGGTGGAATTTACCAGTGAAGCCATCTGGTCCTAGAGTTTTGTGTGTTGGGAGGTTTTTGATTACTAAGTCAATTTCCTTACTAGTATCTGTTTATTCAGATTTTCTATTTTTTCATGATTCAGTTTTGGAAGATTGTTAAGTTTCTAGGACTTGATTTTCTAGGTTGTCCAACTTTATTGTTATATAATTATTCATAATAATCACTTATGATTCTCTGTTATCAGTTGTAATTCTCACATCTGAATTAAATTTGTGCACTCTATTTTTCTTGTTGAGTCTAGCTAAAGGCTTGTCAATTTTTTTTTAATCTCTTCAAAGAACCAGCTCTTAATTATATTGATCTTTTCCACTGTCTTTTTAGTCTTTATTTCTGCTCTTACATTTATTATTTCCTTCCTTCTACTAACTTTTGACTTCATTTGTTCATCTTTTCCTAGTTCCTTTAGATTCAAAGTTAAATTCTTTGAGATTTCTCGTTTCTTGAGGTAGTTCTATATTGCTATAAATTTCCCTCTTAGAACTGCATTTGCTGCATCCCATAATTTGGGATATACAATTCTTTTTTCTGTATATGTCTATTAAGTCCATATGGTGTAATGTGTCATTTAAGACCTATGTTTCCTTATTGGTTTTCCACCTGAATGATCTAGCCATTGATATAAGTAGGGCCTTAAAGTCCCCAACTATTATGTTGCTGTCAATTTTTCCCTTTGGGTCTGTTAATATTTGCTTGGTATATGTTGGTGCTCCTATGTTGGGTACATATATATTTATAAATCTTATATCTTCTTGCTTTATTGTCCTCTGTATCATTTTGTAGTTCCCCTCTTTATCTTTTATTACAGTCTTTGCTTTAAACTCTCTGTTATCTAATATGAGTATAGCTACATCACCCCATCTTTTTCCATCACCTTACTTTCAATCTATGTATATCCTTACTTCTGAAGTGAGTCTCTTATAAGCAGTATATAAATATGTTGTGGGGTTCTTTAGCCATTCAACCACTCTAAGTCTTTAGACAAGAGACTTTAATCTATTTATATTTAAGGTAATTATTGATAGGTATGCATTTATTCTCATTTTGTTAATTGTTTTCTGGCTGTTTTTATAGTTACTCTCTGTTCCTTTCGTTTACTCTCTCACCCCCTTATGGTTTGATGATTTTCTTCAACCTTATGGTTGGATATCTTCTGGGTTTTTTGTATCTACCAGAAGTGTTTGGTTTGTGGCTACTGTGAGGTTCATATATATATCATCCTATGTATATTAACAGTCTTTAAGTTGATAGTCACTTCCATTTTAACACATTCCAAAACTACATTCTTACTATTCTCCCCGATGTGATGTTTCTTTTTTCACATTTTATATCTTTTTATGTATCCTTTAAAAATTATTGTAATTTTAGTTAATCTACTATGATTGCCTTTTAACTTTCATAGTAGCTTTCTAGTAATTAAGCTACGTTTACTATAAATTTACTTTTTCTAGTAAGATTTTCACTTTTGTAAATTTTTTTTATTAGTAGGGTTTTTTTCACCTTAAAATTGTCCCTTTAACATTTTTTGTGAGGCTAGTTTAGTGGTGTTAAACTCCTTTAGCTTTTGCTTGTCTGAAAAACTCTACCTGTCCATCCATACTGAATTATCATTCAAGATTATCATCTTGCCAGGTAAAGTATTTTTAGTGGTTTTTAAAAAAAAATTTATGAGTATAGTTGGCACACAATGTTACCTTAGTTTCAGGTGTACACCACAATGATTCAACTTTTCTACATGTTATGCTATGCTCACCACAAGTATAGCTACATCTGTCCCCATACAATGCTACCACAGTATCACTGACCTACGTTGTGCCTTTTATTCCCATGACTTATTCATTTCATAACTGTAAGCTTGTATCTCCCTCTCCCTTCACCCATTCTGTCCATCCCTACACCCACCCTTTCCTCTGGAAACCATCAGTTTTCTTCTTTGTATTTATAGGGAGATAAATTTTGTTTATTACATTGTTTTTTAGATTCCATGAGTGAAATCATCTGTATTTGTCCTTCTCAATCTGACTCATTTCACTTAGCATACATACATACACACACACACACACACACACACACACACACACACACACACACATCAGGTAGAGGATTTGGGGTCAGAAGTATTTTTCTTCAAGCATTGTATGTCCTGTCACTCTTTTCTGCCCTACAAAGTTTCTGTTGAGAAATCTGCTGATAGCCTTATGGGGTTTCCCTTATACATAACAAATTCTTTTTCTCTTGCTGGTTTTAAAATTCTCTCTTCATAGTTAAGTTTCAACAACATATTTGTAATGTGTCTTGGTGTGGATATTTTTGGGCTCATCTTACTTGGAACTCTCTGGGCTTCCCGGACTTCAATGTCTATTTCCTTCCCTAGGTTAGAGAAGTTTTCAGCCATTATTTCCTCAAATAAATTTTCTGTCCCTTTCTCTTTCTCTTCCCCTGGGACCCCCTCTAATGCAAATGTTATTCCACTTGATGTTGTCTTACAGGTCCTTTAAGTTATCTTTACTTTTTCAAATCCATCTTTCTTTTGAGTTCCATTGCTTTGTCTTCCAGCTCACCTGATCTATTCTTCTGTTTCATCCAGTCTGCTATTGAACACCAACACCGCCCCACCCCATAGTGTATTTTTTAGTTCAGTTATTGTTTTCTTCAGCTGTGTGACTTCTGTTTGGGACTTTTTTATATTTTCTACCACTTTGTTCAAGCTCTCACACTATTCATTCATTCTTTTCCCAAGTTCAATAAGTATCTTTATAACCACCATTTTTAATTCTTTATCAGATAGATTTATCTCCAGTCATTAAGGTCTATTTCTGATATTTTCTCTTATTCTTTTATTTGGAATGTATTTCTCTATTTCCTCATTTTGTTTGATTCTATGTTTACTTCTATGTATTAGGTGAAACAGTTACCTCTCTCAGTCTCGAATGAGGGGTATTGTAAAGGTAATGAAACTTCTCTTTCAACCTCACTCTTAGTTTTCTCTCAGAACTTTGTGATCATTAAATTGCCTGGATTATTCTTGATATGACCCCACTGCTGAGGGTGTGCCAGGATCTGTCAGTGTTCCAAGTTGAGGAATCTCATTTAGCACCTAGTTTCAAATTAACTGGAAGACTGAGTCTCAGGCAATGGCTTTCAAAGTATGTAAATATATCGGTCCTGTGGGGCCACAACTGTATTCCCTACTCTGGCCTCCAGACCAAAAGATCTGGAAGTACCTCTTGGGTGACAGTTTCAAAAATCAGGGCTTCTGACAAGGGTATAAGCTCCTTTCTGGGAGGTTTTGTTGGGCTGCTGCAAGGCCAAGAGGGTGTCAAGAATGGATTCTCCCTGTTAACATCCCCTAGGGGTGCCTCTGCAGCTTCTAGTTGCGGGGGAAACCTGAAGCCTCTCTCCCTCAAGCTGAAGTTCCAGGAACAGTAAATAGGCCTTTTTTTACAAGAAGAGTTGGTTGTATTTCAGTCCTCTTTCTGTGCAGTGCCATGAAGGTGATAGCCTGTCAAGAACTGCCTTTCCAATTGTTACATTCCCATGGAGCTCAGAAATGCAAGCCCCCAGACTCTCTCTCCCCTATCCCTCTCAATGAGGTCTTTTTATCCTTTGTTGTGCAAAAGAAGTACACCTAGCTCTCAGACCTTTTTCAGAGGAAAATGATCCACATATGGCTATAGATTTGGTGTGTCATGAGCAAAGATGCATCCCACACCACCATCTTGCCAAAGTCCACCCCCCACTTCCCATCTCTCACATTTCTACACATCTTTTTTAAAAATTTTATTTATTTGAGAGTGGGTGAGAAAGAACACAAGTGGGGGGAGGGGCAGAAGAGAGGGAGCAGACTCCCTGCTGAGCAGGTATCTTGACACGGGCTGGATCCCAAGACCTTGGGATCCTGACCTGAGCCGAAGGCAGACACTTAACTGACTGAGCCACTCATGTGCCCCTATCCATTTTTTTCCCAAGGTTGGTAGGTTGGTGGGTTGGTTGGTTGCTTGCTTGCTTGCTTTTAAAGAGAGAGCATAGGGGCAGGGGGCAGACAGAGATGGTAAGAGAGAATCTCAAGCAGACTCCCCACTGAGTGCAGAGCCTGGACATGGGGCTCAATCTCACGACCCTGAGATCGTGACCTGAGCTGAAATCAAGAGTCAGACGCTTAACTGACTGAACCACCCAGGTGCCCCATCACATTTCTATACATTTTTCAAGTGAGTCACTGTCTGCCCTTTGTTCTAGACTATTATTTCAAGAATGTTTGCCTACCAGACAGCCTTAGAAGGTAGAGATAATAACTCTCTCCGGAGCTAAGAGAAGATTTGCTCATAGCCTAATAAGATAGAGATAATGCTCTGAAGCAAAGGACAGGCATACTGTTCAACATAATAAAAGTAATATCTAACTTGCGATCAAAAATGAAGCATGCTTACTATTCAGGTTCCCCAAGTTCAGGATTCCCCTCCTACAGTCAATCCACTGGATGTGCAGGTATCATTTGGCTCTCTTCATATTAGTCTATGGGAAAAGGCCTCAGGGAATCAGCACGAAAATGCAGATACCCTGGCCACTGCCACTGCTGTAAGTAATAATGAGGCCTTCATCTCTGACCCAGGAGTCTCATGTCTTCAGCCAGCATCCATGAAGCCGTATCATGCTAAATTCTGAGTTTATAAGTAGAGTAAAATCTCAAACCCTTCAGTTTTTGAGAACTCCTTTCAGCAAAAATGTACATTGTGTTGTGTTCATTTTGCTCTTTGCTTACTCTATTTTGCATGACCTTTGCACATAAAGCTAAAAATCCAGCTCCAAAAACAAAACGTTTTGCAAATTGATTCTTGTTTTAAAGATAAATGTAAAAGCAGTTTCCTGTATTTATTTACCAAAAAATCCATCTTGTTATTGATGTAAAAAAATTGTCATGCTGCTAACAATTATATATTTTTGAGGTCTAGTAAAAGCTGTTGATGTCATTACTTCTCCCTTGCTAAAGTTACAAAGGTTCCTGTTCACAAAAGGCATTAGCAGACATTGTGATTAGAATGATCTAACATGCAAGAAGGTCTGTTAATACAAGGCATGTTTCAAGCAGTTTGGAATGTTTCAGAGTATTTTTCTGCCTCCCCTTTGTTCTGGTGAACAAAATCTTTGCTAGAGTGCAGGTATGTTCCTGAGATGGTCCTTCTTGAAATGAAAAAGAACTACACCAGAAGCCAGAGGAAACACTTTTCCAATTTCCCAAAGGAAAAAATCAAATCGAATGGTAAATCATTTGTAAAGCCCAATCAAAACACTGCATTTAATGCATTGGATTTGTACCATTCCTTGTTCTCTTAGACACCCACTGGTTTGTCTTTTGCCATAAACTTCCCATTGGAGCAAAGAGTCAAGAGAATACATGATAGTTCTCAAGAACCAAGTGAGTTCCCATTGGCTAACACTGATAAATCTTCCATCTCTAGGGAGCTCGTCAAAATGAGTTCTTCAACACTGATTCTCCCAGAATCTTACAGAGTGAAGCCCTTCTCTGTGGTCTTGGTAAGAATGGAAATTTTCAAGCTGTTACCTGGGAGAGAAGAGGGATGATGCTGTTCCCTCCGAGCCACTACTGAGCAAGACTAATAAAAGCACAGTGATTTATGCTGTAGTTCTTTGTAATAGAAAAACAATTTTCCTCCACTCAATGGAATATTTTTACTTGTTAATTTCCAACAATGGCAATGTTGTTTTCCTAAAAGAAATTGAATCAGAGCAGCCACAAAAAACCTAGGATTTGGGGGGATTCTTAAAAAACTTTTTTCTCTTTTAATTTAAAATAAGAATGATACACCCATAATGTCCAAAAAACAGCCTCAGTAAGAAACAACTAGTTTAATTTTTCACAGATTAGGTTTCTTAAGATGGTATAAGAAATCATGTTTTTATCAACTATTTTGATGCTTCAAGACCCCATAAAATGAAAAAGAAGTTTATGACATACAAATAAAGACAAGCTACAGTGCTTGATCTCTGGATTTACTCTTTGAAAACTATTCAAGGCTAACCTATATGCACATCCACAAGCATACTGATCTTCCTCAGCAGGAACCTTTTAGAAGCTGACTACTGTCTCCTTCACGATCTCACTCTGGGGTTTGGACCAAGCTGCCAGCAAGCCTGCTTACTCCATTACTTAATTGCTGAAAGACATTCATATTTTTACATTACTCAAGAGTGCTACTTAGTAAATAATTTAAAAATTGTGTTAAGATGTCTAAGCAAACTGCCTCCACTGGCTTTCTGCTTACAACTTATTCTCTTGAAGGACGACCATCTCAGGGACACGCAGGACTCTAGCAAAGATTTTGTTCACTGGAACAGAGGGGAGGTAGAAAAACATTCATTCTCAAACATTCCTTTCTACTCTCCTGTTTGCACAAACGCACTCTTGAAGAGCCGACTGGAAACAGGGTGCTAGTATGTGGTACCAGGATGAGGGAGGGAAGGAGGTCTTCTCGGATATTCTCCAGAAGCCCAGAAGATACAGACAACTCACTGGTTCTTTTTGTTCTTTATAGCTACCACTCAACACAAGTTACGGGGGGGGGGGGGGGGGGGGGTCTTCACTTCTTTACTTATATAACAAATACATACTTATTGTGCAATGTAAAAATATACAGAAGTAAAAATATCTGGCACTTTCCACAGATCATTTGATTATCCCACCAGCACAGACAGCCACTGTAACATGTTGGCATCATAAAGTGCTAGAGCCTGTCTGGGCTGCCAGAGTATCATAGACTGGGTGGCTTATAACAAATTAAAATTGACTTCTTCAAAGCTCTGGAAGATAAAAGTCCAAGAGATCAGGATGGCCAGCCTAGATGGGTTCTAGCAGGGGTTCTCTCCTAGGTTGCAAAGAGCCATTTCCTCACTCTATCCTCACGTGGCACGAGGGCGCTTTCTGGAGTCTCATATTTTATAAGATCGCTAAGCCTGTTCATGAGGGCTCCATCCTCAACCTCATCACCTCCCAAAGTTCTCCCTTCTCAATACTACCACATTGCAGCTTAGGCGTCTGTTAGGAATTCTGGAGGAACCCATTCGGTCCCTAGCAAAGAATCATCAAGTCTTACGTGGTTACAGAGTTGCTACAGCTGCAAACACTAGAAAATTCCAGGCCCCATCTGCAAACACACTTCTCTACTTATACACTCCCCTGATTTTCCATTTCCTTTTTCTTTCCTCAACCCCTCAGGAACAAAAGGGAAAAATGCCAGGGAAACATCATCCTGCTGACCCCATAGGGAGAGCCATTTTCACTGTCATTCTTGTTGTCCCCACTGGCTCAGAAGTCTCCCCTTCATCACGCATCCAACCAAGAGATGAGAGAACCAGGCTCCTCCTCTGTGGTTAAGTGAATGGAATTCTCCTGTCATATTTAGAAGTTCAAGATTTCCCTCTGTTCAGAGATTTAGTAGAACAGAAGCCAGCCTTACATGGGTGACTGAAAGGCAAGAATTTGCTGTCTGCTTCAAATTCCCTCCTGTTCACTATGAACAGACAGGTACAAACCAAGTGATGTACCAACCATTGTGCCCTACAGCAAGTTTGGCTCAGAGCAGATGGTGGTGCCAGACAGGAGAGATGAATAGGTTGAACTAACCCCCTCTGGCTTTCGGATTAGAGTCAAGTGAAGCTTGTCTTCCCATCATGATTCTCATCTATGCCAGGTGTATGGGCTTGATTCTAAAATATCTGCTTTGTGAGCCTCATTCTTGCTCCCCTTTCAATACACCCTCATTTCTCACCTCCTACTCCATCAGGGAACATTTTTTTTTTCCGGTTCATGTAACTGAACCAGGAGCTTCTCGCTAGCACACAAAGCCAGGAAATCAATTTGGTTTAGGACAAGCTGAACTCAACTCAGCAGCACCTTCCGCTGCTACACTGTTCTCTGCGTTTTCTATCAAAGCACACATGACAATGGATTTGCCTGTTTTGAAAATGTTTCCTGGCCAGGCAGCCCAGCTTTCAGCATCATTGACCTCTGACTGAAGACATGCATCCTTTCCCTCTTTGCTTCTGTCTTTTTGGTTCCCTCTTCAGGTCCCAGAAGAACCTCCCTGCTGAAAGTGACCTGCCTTGATTTATCCTTACAAATCAGCAGCAGCAAAGGCAACACGTTGCCCTGCTCCTCATCATAAGCTTTTCTTTGGAGCAGTTCCCGTCACATTGGCAAAGCGGCTCTGCCAGGAAGGCAGGAGACTATGCCAGGAAGTCTGAGTCCTGGACTGAGCCATCTGTCACTTTGATGCCAAAGTCACTGCAGGGGCAACAAGCTGTTCTCTCCTACTAACATTCAATACAAGGTGGCCACAGTCTACACCTGGGTATTATCCTAAGGGGAAAAAAAAATTCATTCCAGCCTAAAAATTCTACCTATAGAACATGGTCTTATCCTTAGAAAATATGTTATCTGTTTTTGTTGACGTCCCTAACGATGCATGCATCACCAACACAACTATACTGTATTGTCTACTACAATAATCAGTTTTAATTAGGCACGTTTGTACATCAGCATTCTAAATACAGTCACTGAAACTGGTGGAAAACTCAGGGAGTTTAAACAGACCCCAAAATGTAGCTGCTTCACGTGACTACCGAGACAGATTTAGGAACAGACAAGTCCAGATTTGGGTACCAGCTCTGCCATTCAGCTCTCCGATGCTGGGCTCGTTTCCGATTCAATTCCCACAACTATCAAATGGGGACGAGGACAATAACCACAGCTAGCACACAGACAGCCCTACCACATCCCGAACACGATGGTAAGTGCCTGATGCCCCTCATGTCCTGTAGTCCCCATGATAAGCCTGTGAGCTGGACAGTTACCATACCCATTCTACAAAGGGGGACACTGAGACTCAAACATTAAGGGTCCTGCCAGGATGAAATAAAGTGAGCCACGTGATGTACTGTTTAGGCACAGCTTTCGCTGTTGCTGTTGTCATCATCATTACTGACCCCTCTTCCCAAGACTGTCCTCTTTAACACTTCAGGTCACTTGTATCCTCACTTCTTGGAGCACACTCTTCCCCTGCCTCCCTCCTGGCCACAGCTCAATGAGATTTCCATTTCCCTTTTTCTGTGAAACTTCCCTTAGCTCCTTGGGAGCTAAACGTTTGGTCAACATCTATGAAACAAAAAATACAACGTGTATTCTTCAGCTTTGCATTTTTTTCAAATAAAAGGCACTTTCTCTTTTAACTGAATATACGGTGGGTATGGAGACACTTAAGCTGATGCATTTTGTGTTTCCTGATTTACAGATCTACCAGACAAGCCTTCGCTCAGGCAGAGCTGGCAGTCCCCCTGAGTTTTTAGTATTTATTTTTCTGATTACCCAGATGATGCCAAATTCAAACACTACAGAAATAATTAATTTTGAATAGGAGAGTCTTTGCCACCAAAAATCCACCTTCTGGAGATAACAGCTGTTAACAGAATGTAACGTATCCTATCCCTTCACCTTTTTTCTCTGCGTATGCCAACCTATTATTGCTACTACTTACTTCTACACAAACACCCAAGTATAAATGTACCTCATTCTTTTTAACAAGTGTTTAGTATTCTATGGTGAGTACACCTAATAATGCGTATTATTATCGTGATTTACCTCTTTGGAAGCCCAGCTATCTCTGGACCTCGTGCGCGTGTGTGTGCTCACTCACAGGTGAAAGCTCAGAAACCTGTCACTGTTGCCAGAGAACTCTATTGTCGTTTCTTTGTTATTAAAATGCCTTATTTCTGGATGTGTTCTATTCAAATGCAGGTACCCTGAGTGCTCAGGTGCCCTAGTCAATAACTCATTAAATGACACACTTAAAGCCTGGTGCCTGGGTGAACGGAGGAAAAGAAGGAAAAGAAGACAAAAATGGGAGGTGCAAAAGAGAAACCTTTACCATTAGAGCTTGTTTTCTTAGTGGCTGTTGTCACTGGCCTTATAGTCTCTTTCATGTCATGTCCCTGAAACATCAGACGGCACAGGCTACAATCATCTTCGTGCATCGCTCAGCAGTGCGGCAACTCATGCTGCCTGGAGGAAATGTGTCTTAGGTGTCCCAGAACCTGGTGACCCTGGTGATTATGTGCCACCCTTTGTAAATAAACAGAGGTTACCTGGATACCTAAAACACCGTGTGAGTATCCACCGTTCAGAAAGGAGCTCTAAAAGGTACTTGAGGGATGAACCCATTGCCTTGACCTCTGGAGCACTGTTCTCCATGCAGATGAGCTCTGTGGCCTGAACTCTTTAAAAGAAGTCCAAGTCTGTTATTCTGCAACCCTTGTTTCAACAAGACAGGCAAATAGTGGAGATGTCTCTGCTGCAAAAGATGAAAGGACAGAGCCAAGCCAGTAAGCCCACAATTTTCCCAAGAATCACTCCGGATGCTTTTAAATTTAGATTTCCGATCCCATCCCCCAACAACTGGAGTAGAGCCCAAAAAACTCCATTTAGTAGGCTATTACTTGGTAGATAAAGATGTAGGTGATCTGCGGACCATACTTTGAGAATCATTAAAGGGTATGTGCTCAACAGAAAATAATATTAATATGCTGCATCACAAACTTGTGTCACTTTCTGATTCTGCCTATGGGGAGTAACTATAATGATACTTATCCTCCCAAGGTAAACAATTGAAAAAGAGACAAGATACATTAAACAACTTTTTTCTTTTTCATACAATGAACAGTGCTGTACAGATAGTATGGTTCTAAGTTACCCAAGAAAAAAGAAACAAGAAAAGCGGGTCCTCCGATCATCCCAGCTTTCCTCCCAAAAGCTCTTCCCAGATCACGGTGCAAGAAGAGGGCTCCCATACAAAAGTAATGGCCTCCATGAGTTGAAAAGAAGAGGCTGAGGTGACTAAATTTACAGAACAAGATACCAGGGAGGAAGGCTTTATCAACAAAATGCACCCAGATCTGCACAGCATTCCCCGTGGGTGTGCTGGAGCCCAAGTCATGACGAGTAGAATAAAATTCAAGAAGGAAGAGCAAAGAACGACTAGGGAGAAACAAGCTGGGTCATTCCCAGTGCTCATTCAGGGCTGGGAGAAGGCTGAGCAAGAGGTCTCGCTGAACCCTGAGACATTCAGTAGAAACTCCAGAAGAATTAGGTCTTAGTAGTAAGACACCACCCTAGAGGAAAACTACTTTAAACCTATCCAAACAAGCTTGAAAGTAGCAAGCTGATCCAAAATTAACTCAACTGCCTCAACAGTAAAGTCCAATATGCTTTAAGAAAAGACATCATATTATGCCAAGCGAAATAAGTCAGTCAGAGAAAGACAAATACGGTATGATTTCCCTCATATGTGGAATTTAAGAAAACAAACAAGCAAAGGGGGGGGTGAGGGGCAAAGCAAGAAACAGACTCTTAATTAGAGAGAACAAACTGACAGTTACCAGAGGAGAGGGAAGTGTGGGAGGATAGGGGGAACGAGTGATGAGGATGAAGACAGGTACTTGATGTGATCAGCACCTGGTGTCGTATGGAAGTGTTGTGTGGAAGTGTTTGGAAATTGTACACCTGAAACTAATGTTACACGGTATGTTAACGAATTTGAATATTTATAAATAAAAAAGACAAGACAAATGTATTTATTTATAAATAAAAAAAGCTCTCAATAATATAACATTCACAATGTCTAATAGCCAATTAAAAAAATTACTAGACATGTTAAGAAACAGAAAAAAGGTCATCCATGCCCAGGAGAAAAATTAGTCAAGAGACAAAGATCCAGGAATGACAATGACAGAAAGAGCAGACAAGGATATTAAATTAGTTATTTTAAATATACTCAACTAGTTAAAGAAAACATGAGCATAATACAGAGAGATGTGAAAGACATAAAAAATAAACCAGACGAAAATTCCAGGGATGAAAAAAAATAAACAAGTTGAAACTAACTGGATGGGGAAAACAGCAGATGAGACTGTGAAAAAAAAATTGGGGAACCTGAAGATACGGTGATAGAAAATATCCAAAATAAAGCACAAAGGAAAAATGACTGAATAATAACAGAGACTCAAATACCACAACATCAAGCAGTCACAGATATAGGTTAACTAAAGTCCCAAAAAGGGAATGGAATAAAAATCACTCTCAAAACGGATTCTAAAACTTATATGGACATTCAAAAAACCTAGAATATATAAAACAACTCTGAAAAGGAGAAAAAAAAGGCTTCATTTACCCTTTTCAATGTTTGTTATAAAACTACATTAATCAAGACAGTATTGTATCAGTATAAGGAGACACATAAAGATCAATGGAACAGAACAGAGTCCAGGAATCGACCCACATTTAAGTTGTCAATTCATTTTCAAAAAAGGTGCCAAGGTAATTCAGTGAGGAATGAAGAATAAATAGGAAAATGCAAGATTGAGCAGAATGGGGGAGGCTATCAAACCATAACGAGGACCTGACAATCTGTCAGCCCAGCACAGAAAGCCAGAGCAAAGGTTTTCACTGGTGGAGTCTTACGTTGAGTGGCAATAGCTATGCCACTTTGCTGAGCCACTGGTTACAGATCACCCTAAGAGGAGCGTGGCCTCGACTCTCATTGCCTTGCTCAATTACTGGCCAATGAATGTGGGGGAATAAGGTATTCCTTGAAGAAAAAAAAAATGAAATTTAATCCTTACCTCACACCATACACAAAAATTAAACCAAGTGAATCCCAATCTCAATCCTTAATATATAAACTATAAAAAATGCCTAGAAAAAAATGAAAAAGCAAATCAAAACCCTGGATAAAGTATTTCTTTGACCACAGAAACCACAAACTGTAAAGGACAACAAGTAGAACCACCTTCATCATAATTAAACTTTTGTTTTCTGAGTGACACTGTTAAGACAACGAAAATATTGTATATATGCCAGAAGACTCATCTTAAAAAAACTTTAAAAAGTTTAACAAACCAAATCAACAGGTGGATGGATAAGCTAACAGTGGCGTGTTAAGGCAGTAGAATACTATTCGGCAAGAAGTAGGAAAGAGTAGATATTGCAAAACATATGGATAACACTCAAAATCATTATGCTGTGGAAAGACATGAGATAAAAGGAATATATATTTTTATTAATCCATTTACATGAAATCCTGGGAAAGAAAAAACTGGTCTATAATTAAAGAAAGCATATCAGTGGTTGCCAGGGGGTCAGGGTACAAGAGAATGACTTCAAAGGCGCATGAGGGAACTTTCTGAGGTAAGGAAAGTGCTGGATATCCTGATTGGGACAGTAGTTAAATGAGTGGTTATACATTTGTCAGAATTTATCGACTAGTACACTTTAAATAGATACATTTTATTGCACGTAAATTATATTTTAGTTAAAAAAATTTTTTTAAGTGTGCACCTGGGTGGCTCAGTTGGTTAAGCAACTTCCTTCATCAGGTCGTGGTCCCGGGCGCCCTGGGTTCAAGTCCCACATCAGGTTCCCCCTGCTCTGCAGGGAGCCGGCTTCTCCTTCTCCCTCTGCCTGCCACTCCCCCTGCTTGTGCTCATGCTCTCTCTCTCTCTCTGTCAAATAAATAAATAAAATCTTTTTTAAAAAATTTTAAGTGATGTGTTCTCTAGTATTTTCTATCCTGGGCTCATCTTGTCTTTGTTGTCTATAACTAGGTAAGTCAGGGGCTGCTCTATAAACCTTTTTATGAAGATTAACACAGATATTTTTATAACTAAATGTTTGTTGATAATGACATCTCTCCTCATTCTGTGGAATTCTAATTCTTCCATTTCCATATACTTCTTCACAAATTCACACACAGCACTTATCTCTCTCAACAACTAAAGACCAGTAGTTCTTATCCTTAGAATGTGGTCTCAGGCTTGATCTCTCCCCATCATCAGTCATCAGAGCATTAATACCTTTGTCCTTGCCAATTAGGCAACATATTGTATTTATAAGAAGTTCACATTTTCTTGACAGAGAAGCTGTGTGTGCTTTCCCCCACGCTTTCTGAATACTTAGAATATGCTCTTTGTCTATCAGTCCCCATGTGACTTTAATTGAGATTGCCTTAAATTTATCATTTTTTTAAAGATTTTATTTATTTTACAGAGATCACAAGTAGGCAGAGAGGCAGGCAGAGAGAGAGGGAGGAGGAAGCAGGCTCCCCACTGAGCAGAGAGCCCGATGCGGGGCTCGATCCCAGGACCCTGGGATCATGACCTGAGCGAAAGGCAGAGGCTTTAACCCACTGAGCCACCCAGGCGCCCCTTAAATTTATCATTTTATTCAGGAAGAACCGTCAGCTTTTTAGGATTAACATATTTGGTCGTCCCATCTGGGAATCTGGTTTGTCTCTCTCCTCAAGCTTTCTTTTATGTGATTTGGAAATGTTTCATTAACTTTCTTAAGTATTAAGTATTTCTAAGTATTTTATTTTTCTTACTGCTACTGTACTTGAGGGTTTTTCTATTATACTTTTGAGTTGGACTTTGCTATCATGGAGGAAACTGTTGTTTTAATGCCAGTATATTCATTTTGTAGTTATTTTTTTCATAGCCTGCTTCTCAGTCATATTATCTGCCAATAAAATTTTCATTTACCCTTCTAATATTTAATATCTCTTATTTATCTGCTTACAACATTAGCTAGAATTTCCAAAATAATATTAAAGTGATGATACCAATGTCTCTGACTGTAATGGCGATCAGTGTCCACCATGTTTATCCTTAAATGTTGGCCATGAGTCTAGAGTTATTTTCCTTAACAAAACAATTTAATAGCTTACAATGCCATTTTATCAGAATTGATGTTTTAGAAATACTGTCAGCACTCAGACGGATAACATCACCCTCATGCTTTAATTGTTCTAGTACCGTCCCATGATCCTGAGAAGAAAATCCCGAACTGCTTACTATAATCTATACAACTTGAAGTGTTGTAGTCCCTGACGAGCCCTCCAACCTCATCAATCCCTCTGACTCTGATTAACTCCCGCTGACTGACCTCTTTCTACTCATAGAATGTGCCAAGTCAAAGTAGGCCTTTGCACTTACTACTCTCTCTGCCTATAGCAAATTACCTTCAGATTATTTCATACCTAAATCCCTCTTTTCATTTAGATCTACCTCTAACATACTCTACTTAGAAACAACCAAAGAAACAGACCTTGGCCACTCTTGAACACATTTACTAGTTTATTTAAGTCACTCGACACAATCTGATATTATCTTATTTATTTACATCTTTTCCACCCCAACAGCTTCCCAACTCACCCCAACTAGAATATAAATTCCAAGAAGAACAGTCTAGGCCAGGGTTCAGCAAACATTTTTTTAGAAAAGGCCAGACAGATTTTGTGGGAAGTGTGTGTGAGCCATGTGGTCTCTGTTGCAACTAGTTTGCTCTTGTAGCATGAAAGAAACCATAGGCAATACATAAATGAATGGTCATGGCTGTGCTCCAATAAAACTTTATTCAAAAAACAGATGGAGGAACAGATTTGTCCCATGAACCAGAGCTTGCCAACTCCTGTCTTGTCAGTCTTGCTCTCTGCTTCATCCCCAAAGCTAGGAAAGTACCTGACTCAGCAGGTAATCAATTCATGCTTCTCATAAATTTATATTTTTATACAGTTACTTAGTCTTGCACAACCATGTACGTTTGCACTTTTATTTTAAATTTTTTTCAGAATAAAAGAACTTTCAAGTGCCAAAATGTTAAAATTATACTTTAAAAAAATAAAATTCATTAATTTTGTATTTAATTTCAATCAGTTTCTAAATAAATTCTTATTTATTTAAGTAATCTCTATACCCAATGTGGGGCTCAAACTTACAAACCCAAGATCAAGAGTCGCACGCTCTTCCCACCAAGCCAGCCAGGCGCCCCTAATTTTAATCGAGGTTTTAAAATATGATGCTGCTGTACTAAGAAAATTTGATCAAAGTATTATTTTGACAGTGTTTAAGCAGTGTTTAGTTGCTTACAGAGTTAGCTGCTTACAACTGATTTTGTACAGAATTGTGCAAAATCACTGAGTATTTTTGAATGAAGACAATAATGACATTATTTATTATGAATTACAATAAGTACAGCTTAAACTAGTTTATTGTGCTCATCGTGTTACACCCTGTACAAAGCAATTACAAGCCTATCATTTTACTATTATTTGTTAAAAGCTCTTAAGAAATAAAAATCAGATTTGCTTAGTATATCCCAGCATGGTTTTATATGTTCCAAGTAGGGTATCTTCTTTCAAGTATACTGGCTACAAATGTAATTAAAATGATCTCTAAATCATCTCTTTTGTTCTTGAAAAACAAATATATATATATATATGTATATGTATATGTATATGTATATACGTATATATATGTATCTCTCAATATAAATTTAGCTACCCTACTGCTACTGTTTTGTAAAAATTAAATATACTGAAATAAGCTAAATGGTCATTCAACTTAAGACAGGTACTGAGTGTACAGTTTATGAACTATCCAGGTCCATTATCTCCTCCCTCCTTTCTTGACCTCTTCCCACCTTCCTTTCCTCCTCCTCCCCTCCTTACTCTCTCTCTCCCACTCTCTCTCCTCCCCACCCTCCCTCTTATCTGGTTGCGGCAATTGGTCAGAAGATGTAAAACATGTAAAGATAATATTAGACACCTGTCAATATGCCAGTAGTTCTGACAAGATAGTAGATAGGCAGAGGCCCTAATAAGGCCTTAAATGAGATTTTATGTGTGTGCATCCCCAAGATATCTAATGTGCCTTTCTATTATCCAAGCTTACTCCATCATGAGTTGGTATGTGTTGCCAAAAGGCAAGAAAAGTATGTAATAATATATATAACAAAATGAGTTTCAAAAACTTGCATATTGGGGTATCTGGGTGGCTCAGTTAAGTATCTGACTCTTGATTTCAGCTCAGTCATGATCTCAGGGTCATGAGATCTACCCCTGGGTCAGGCAACACACTCAGCAAGCAGTCTACTTCAGTTTCCCTCTCCCTCTGCCCCTCACCCCCCTGCTCATGCACACATATGCTCTCTCAAAAAAACAAACAAACAAACAAACAAACAAACAAGGGGCACCTGGGTGGCTCAGTGGGTTAAAGCCTCTGCCTTCGGCTCAAGTCATGATCTCAGGGTCCCGGGATCAAAAGCCCCATATCGGGCTCTCTGCTCAGCGGGGAGCCTGCTTCCCCCTCTCTCTCTGCACCTGCCTTTCTGCCTACTTGTGATCTCTGTCAAATAAATAAGTAAATAGAAAAATATATAAATCTTTAAAAAAAAACAATTCTTTTTAAAAAGTGCCTTTTTAAAAGTTTTTTATATTTTAATCTTGAAATTTATCAACTGAAAAAAATACTGTTAGAAAGTAAAACTAATCTGGCACCTTCATAATATGACAAAGGAACAAAGGGCATGAGTCAGATTAGCTAGATTTGTCACTAATGAAAACTTTAATAATATATTTAATGATAACTATCTTAGGGCATACGATATAGCCTATTATATAATATTTGTATGTATATTTTAGAAATTTTTTTAAAGATTTTATTTATTTGACAGAGAGAGACACAGTGAGAGAGGGAACACAAGCAGGGGGAGTGAAGAGGGAGAAGCAGGCTTCCCTCTGAGCAGAGAGCCCAATGCGGGGCTCGATCCCAGGACCCTGGGATCATGACCTGAGCTGAAGGCAGATGCTTAACGACTGAGCCACCCAGGCACCCCTATTTTAGAAATTTTATCTCTAAAATAACTTTTATATACTTGTATAGGACCAGCAATCCTACTCCCAGGTATTTACCTAAGAACAATAAAAACTTGCTTCCATTCCAAAACCTGTATACGAATGTTTATCATGGCTTTATTCATAACTACCAAAAACTAAAAACAACTAAATTGTCTTCCAACAGGTGACTGATGAATACTAACACGCACATAACAGAGTACTGCTTAGCACTTAAAATGAACTGTTAATATACTCAACAATATAGTGGAATCACTAATGTGTTTTGCTAAGTGAAAAAAGCTAGATTCAAAAGGCTAGGTATTGTATGCTTCTATTTATATGATTAAAATAGAGGAACATAGACATAATGCTATCCCAATCAAAATTCTAGCATGTTTTTGTTTTTTGTTGGGTGTGTGTGTGTGTGTGTGGATATCAACAAAATCATTCTAAAGCTTATGTACAGGGAGGAAAAGGGCTCCTAAGAGTTCAGTGTTAACACAACACTGAAAAAAAGGACGAAGGTGAAGAACAGACACCACCCAACTTCAAGATTTACTCTAATGCTAGAATAGTCAAGACACCATGGTGCTGGTGGCAGCAGACACGAATCAATCAATGGAACAGAATAGACAGCCCAGAAACAGACCCACATGAATACAGTCAACTGATCTTCGACAAAGCAGCAAAAGCAATACAATGTAGCAAAAAGTCACCTCATCACATGATTCTGGAACATGTGGACAGCTACAGCACGCATGGATGCAAAATCAGTCAACCCATCCAGACACAGACCTTACCCAAAGTGAATCACAGACCTAAATGCAAACACAAAACTGTAAAACTCCTAGATGACAACATAGGAGAAAACCTACATGATCTTGGACATGGTGATGACTTTTAGATAAAACACTGAAGACACAATCCATGGAAGAAATATTTGCTAAGCTAGACTTCATTAAAATTAACAACTTCTGCTCTGCAAAAGACAATGACAAGAGAATGAGAAGGCAAGCCACAACCAGAAGAAAATATTTGCAAAAGACACATCTGATAAAGGACTGTTACCAAAAATATATAAAGAACTTTTAAAATTCAGCCATAAGAAAACAAACAATGGGAAAGAAAAATGGGCGAAAGATCTTAATGGACAGCTCACCAAAGAAGATACACAGATGGCAAATAAGCATATGAAAAGATGCTTCACATCATATGTCATCAATCAAAGGCAAACTGAAACAGCGATGCAATACCACTATACACTATTAGAATGGCCAAAATCCAAAACACTGACAACACCATATGCTGGCAAAGATGTGGAGCAACAGTTACTCTCAATCACTGCTGGTGGGAATGTAAAATAGAACAGCCACTTTGCAAGACAGTTGGGCAGTTTCTCACAAAACTAAACATATTCTTACCATTTGATCCAGCAATTGAACCCTTTGGTATTTACACAAAGGAGCTGAAAACTTATGTGCCATACAAAAACCTGCACATGGATATTTATAGCAGCTTTATTCATACTTGCCCAAACTTGGAAGCAGCCAAGATGTCTTTTGGCAGATGAGCAGATTAATAAATGGTACATTCAGACAATAGAATATTATTCAGCACTTAAAAAAAAGGTGCTATCAGGCCATAAAAAGACATGGAAGAATCTTAAATGCCTATTACTAAGTGAAAGAAACCAATCTGAAAAGGCTACATACTGTATAATTCTGATTATATGACATTTTAGAGAAGGCCAAACTGTGGAGACAGTGAAAAGATCAGTGGTAGCCAGATATTGAGGGGGAAGAGAGGGGGCTGAATAGGCAGAGCACAGGGGATTTTTAAGGGCAGTGAAAATATTCTGTATAATATCACAGTAATGGATATAAGTTATTATATATCATAGCAATGGATACAAATTATTATACATCTGTCTAAGCCCACAGATGCCCCACACCAGCAGCGAACCATAATGTAAACTATGGACTTGTGTGGCTATGACCTGTCAATGTAGGCTCACCATTTGTAACAGATAGTAGCACTCTGGTGAGGGATGTTGACAATGGGAGGCCATGCGTGTGCGGCATTAAAGGGTATACAGTAAATCCCTACCTTCCCTTCAATTTTACTGTGAACCTAAAACTGCTCTACAAAACAAAGTCCTTTTTTTTAAGATTTTATATATTTATTTGACAAAGAGAGAGAGAGAGATCACAAGTAGGCAGAGAGGCAGGCAGAGAGAGGGGGAAGCAGGCTCCCTGCTGAGCAGAGAGCGCAATGCAGGGTGATCCCAGGACCCTGGCATCATGACCTGAGCCGAAGGCAGAGGCTTTACCCCACTAAGCCACCCAGGCACCCCTATAAAACAAAGTCTTAACTGAATATAGAGAATGAAGAGAATATGTAATATATGTAATTATATATAATCATATAGAATATATTATAAATAACTCTATACATAATTAAATATAAAATATAATAATGTAAATAAGACTATTTTAGAGCAGTCTTTATACTGTACATTACTATTATGTACTATATCATTATATCATATATATTATATATAATACATAAATCTTCTATAATACATAAATTATATATTTATGTATAATTATATATGTAAATAAAATCAGTGGTTGCATGGGTTAGGAGTGGGGAGATGAAGACTACAAAGAAGCAGAAAAGAATTTGGGGGTGTGATTGGATTGTTTGATACCTGATTGTGGTGTTGATTAAATGACTATGCTTTTGTCAGACTCAGAACCATCACTAAAAAGAGTGAACTATACTCCATGTAAATTATACACAGAGCTAATTAAAAAAATAGAAATAGTTAGAAATAATAATGAAGTAATAGAAAAAACAGAAATAAAAGTAAGGCTTATGTTTTTTTCATATAATAGCTATTTATAACTTTGAGAATTATATTTTGATTATAAAGCACACATATCAGGAGTTTCATTTGCTTCATCTCTGGTTGTCACTAATATTTTTCTGCATTTCCAGATTGTCTGGAATCAATCAAATATATCTGCTCTACAAACATTAACAGCATAAAACTCAGAATAAGTCTATTTAGCTGAGTAGTGAGGAGTGAAATGAAAAACGATTTCCACGGTCAGTTACAATACACGGGTGTTGCTGGTTTGCGTCGTCAGCCAGACATGAATGTTGATTCTTCCCTTTGTGGGTTGGCATGACCGTGCGTTCAGCTGTGTATGAGCTCCTCAGTTCTTCTGGACCCACATAGAACCGACAGCCATTCTCCCCTATTAAAAAAGCTCCCCAAAGACATAGTTCACTGGAAAGGAAAGCAGAGGAAACTATTTCCAGCAGTGTAGGTTGCTGGCACTCTTCCAATGCCAAGCATTTTTTGGCACCAATAATTCTAACTACAACTGTGTATCTTAGCAAAACTATATAAATATTATTGTCACAGTCACTGATATAATCAACTTTTACAGTTTCATCTTCCAATCTCGGTTGCTAAGAGATTGCAATGGTTACATTTGCTAATTCTATGGGATTCATCTCTGAAGTCAGGGAGACAACATAAGACCCACTGAAGACTGAGAGTTCCACACCATCAAATGACCTTGGAGTGTAAATATTGTGAACCCGTGGTGCCCCCCATGATATTTCTATAGAATCTTCTCTTTACTACTGGATAGTCCTATTCATGTTTCACTGGGGAAAAAAATAAATGAACTGCCACATCCTATGTGGAATGTTTTAACTAAGCGCATATCAAATGGGCTGTAAATTTCTCCAAAAACCACTAAAGAATTTCTGAATAAAATGTCTTCACAAAAAGACATAAAGTTGTTATTTTGAGATAATGTCTTTTCATTCTGTAGATATGCTTGTCTTCAGTAGCACATCTAAATTGTAATGCGCGGCCAGGTGTCAGTTTTGGGTTTGGGTTTTCAAGGAACACCAAAGCCAACTATGTCTTCGTGTCTTTACTACGTGATGCCAAAACTGACTTCATAAATGAGCTGAACTAAATATCATGTCAATACAGAGCCATGCTTACAGATCAATGGGACATGTGACAACAGAAAAATGCTACCTGGCTCATTGGAACCACCCAGAGGACAAATGGGTATTACCAATTTATCCAGGCAAAGAACTAGGGCAGTAGACACTGTTACCAAGAGTAGCACAGGCAAGCCCTAGACTAAAAATATGAGTAATGCTTCAGCACACGAGTGCCTGAATGGAGGTCTAAAAATGTGAAACACTGACCCTAAGTCATGTTCAACTAGAGGCTTCATGATACGAAGTTTACTTGCGATTCTCTTCGCTCTCAGTTTTGTGACCATATTATTCCTTGGCCATTAAGGTGATCTGCGGTGGCTCCTAGAGACCCAGAGGTTTGCTATTCTAAACTGCTTTTACAAACTGTAAGATGTTGAAACCAAGTTCCAAAGAAAACTCCTACATTTATAATCTTGACCAAGTTACACTCCCAGTCTCATACTGTGAGAGATAATGATTTGGCCAATTTCTGTTCCCTCTTTCAATTTACCCAATGAAAGTTCCTTTATGATGACAACGAATAAATGAAAATAAGCAGAAACCTTTCACACGTTATGGACATTTCACGTAGGTCACATCGCAAAGTCAGAAAAAAAAAATCTAGAGGAGATTCGGAATGCACAGTACAATGTCCAAAAGTTAAAATGACAAAAATAACTACAAATAGGCTTCACATTGACTGAAAAGGCAGTCAGGATTTTTAAAAATATTTTGGTAACATATTGGTTTGTAACTATCAATATTTAATAATATACTGATGGGGCGCCTGGGTGGCTCAGTCAGTTAAACATCCGTGTCTTGATTTCAGCTCAGGTCATGTTCTCAGGGTCATGAGATTGAGCCCTGCTAGGGCTTCACGCTCAAGGTAGAGTCTGCTTGAGATTCTCTCCCTCCGCCCCTCTCCCCACTCAAGTGCTCTCTCTCTAAAAATAAATACATAAAATTTTCAAAAAAAAAATGTTGACTTGTTTTTCTTCCAGCTACTTCATAAATGTGAACAGTGTTGTGTCTTTTACTAAACAAAAGGAAGTTAACAAAGATCACACTGGGGTTACCTGTAAGGACAATAAAGCATTCACTTGGTTATCTGTGTAAGAGCAGGTGTGATATGCCCTCTGACAAAATTAAAATGAAGCAGCTTTTCCAAACTATACCCAAGGTCAGGTTTTCAGGGTTAGAATTCAGGGTTAGTATTCTAGGACTTCAGAGTATGTTCCTAAAATACATATTTTTAAAATCTTGGCTGGCTTTTCAGTTAATCTGTTGGTTATTTCTAGTGATTTCTGCCATTTTTCTTTTTGACATTACAACATGCATCCTGAATTTCCTACAGAATTTTTTTTTTTTTTTTTGCTGAGTGACTATTTTTAAGAATAGTCTAACAAGAGTTCTAGCAGTTTATTCAAAACATAACACAGAAGACGTGACGATGGACTGGACACCTGTCCATTTGGGAAAGACTGGAATAGGAGGCACGCCCACATTGTGGTGGGTGACGCATATTTCCATATGGTCTTGGCAACCTCCAATCACAGTTTGGGCAAAGAATGACCTCCTAGGAGTCCATCTGGAAGCTGTAGCACTCCCCTTCTGGCAGGGGACAGCAATGGGGAACCTAAAATGGAGGCCAAAATAGACACTTATTCTTGTGAACTTGGCTCAGAACAAGGTTCTAACTTAGGTCCTGGATGTAGGAGCACTGAAAATAAAATGGAAAAAAAGAAAAAGAAAGAAAGAAAAATAGAAATACTGCATAGTCCTGGGGATTTGGGCAGTTGGAAGGGAGAATGGCTGTTATGGGCAGGGTAGGGGATGATGAAGGTGGCAATGGTAAGCTCTGGGTGAGCTCCAGCTCAGTCTCTCCATGGCAGTGACCTCACTGATAAGATTCAATCAACAGCATTCATTCTGTACCAAAACTCATTTCTGATTCTATTTGGTAGGTAATAAAGGACATAATGATAGAATAAAAAGAGGATAGACTTTGGAGGCAGAGAACTTGGATTCGAATTCTGAATCTTCTACTTACCAACTGTGACAAAAGATGCTGACTATTCACCAAAATCCCCTCTCTCTTTCCTGGACACCCAGCTAGGCTGCATTTCCCATCTTCTCTTACGGTTTAGTCATAAGCACATATGACCGAGTTCTAGCTAACAGAACGGCCACAGAAGCAATGTTGATATGATTTTGACCAAACAAAGTTGATTAAGAGTTTTCTCAGAGGGAAGTTAGGCATTGGCCACTGGTCTATTGTTGGGCATGCGCTGGGCACACATTCAAAAAACAAAAAAGGAACAACTCTCACAGCTCTCCTGAACTCTAGGTTCTTAATCGAGAACAAGCCGGAGCACATGCTGCTCATCCCTCTTCCTGCCATTAACTACTAGGAAAGAGAGTTGGTTTTTAATGTACAAATCCGTAACAGGAGACCCAAGCACGGATTTCTGCCTTTCTTTAATTCACTGAAGGGCCTTCTTGTCTGACATATGGAACAGAATTAAAGAAAACCAGAATTTCAAGGCCTCATGGAAGACGATGACGACTAAGAAAGGGCCAGGTTCAAGGGCTTTCTGGTGATTAATGTGGGTACTTCAGTAGAAATAGCCAACTTCACATCATCACGTCTACTCATGGGCAAAAGAGAGCCCCAGACACATCTTCCCCAAGGAGGAACCAAGAATATGGGTATATGGTTCAAGAGGCAGGATGGACTCCTCTTGGGTCTGGCACATCCAACAAGTTCAAAAGAACGCAGAGCCCAACGCTTACAGTTTCTGATGCCACTGCAACCAAAAGCCAGTAATATAGCTATAAAACACCAGCCTGAATGGATTATTATGAACCAAGTCAACAACATATATTTGAGGAAAAACTAAACATGAACTTCATTAACCGATAAAAGGTGTCCACAAAAGGCCCGAAGTAAACATCACCCAATATTTGACAAAATCAGAAAAAGGCAGAAATGTTTTCTTTGGTATCACTTCTTAATTAAAATACTGCAGTGAATGGTTTTTCCTGAGCAATGAGACAATAAATGAAGAGTAGTTTTAGACTCTCTAAAATAGAAATTAACCTAAAATATAGAAGGCTCTTTTTAAGGAAGCCATTAAATTATCCAGAATGACAAAAATAATAATCTGAAGATGTATTATCATTCTCTAAAAGTCAGTCTTTAATATAATCCAAATCCAAATTTCAGCAGGATTTTTGAAGGAATTACGCTGATTCAAAAATTAACCATATCACAGACATTTTTCAAAAGATAGAACAAAGGGGATTACCAAAATATATTAACAATGCAAAGAAAATTAAACCCGGCTAAGAAGAAGAGAATAGCGTATCAATAAATCAAAAGAATCCAGAAACATATACACTTATATAGGGAGATTCTGTAAAAAAAAAAAAAAAAAAAAATTAAGTTCATGTTTCAAACCACTGAGGAAATGATACTTTATTCCAAATGTGGGGTTGGAGTAGTTGAGTATTAATTTTTAAAAATAATAAAGTTAAGACTCTAACTCAGAAATCTCAAGAACAAGTTCCAAATTAATTAAAGATATAAATATGAGGCAATTTTTCAGATAATTATAACAAAATATATCTATAAGCCTGGAATAAGGGAGGTCATTTCAAATAAGATATAAAAGCAAAATATTTAAAGATTAATAAATTTAATATCAAAATTAAACCCTTATCTGTGCTAAAAGGTGCCATAAATAGGAGCATCTGGGTGGCTGAGTCGGTTGGGCGCCCAACTCTTGATTTCAGCTTAGCTCATGATCTCAGAGTGGTAGGAATGGAGCCCCATGTCAGGCTCCGCCGCGCTTAGTGGGGAATCAGCTTGGGATTCTCTCTGTCCTCCTCCCTCTGGCCCTCTCCACATTCATATGTTCTCTAAAATAAACAAATAAAATCTTTTTTTTTTTTTTAAAGATCCCATAGGGGCGCCTGGGTGGCTCAGTGGGTTAAAGCCTCTGCCTTCAGCTCAGGTCATGATCTCAGGGTCCTGGGATCAAGCCCCACATCGCGCTCTGCGCAGCGAGGAGCCTGCTTCCTCCTCTCTCTCCCTGCCTGCCTCTCTTGCCTACTTGTGATCTCTGTCTGTCAAATAAATAAAATCTTAAAAAAAAAAAAAAGATGCCATAAATGTTTAAACCAAACAACAGAAAAGGGAAATATCCTTGAAATGTATATAACAATCATAAATTAGTATCCAGTATATAAAAATAACTCTTACAAATTTATATTTTCAGAACCCACAAAAATGGGGAAAGAACATAAAGAGACCACTTCAAAAGAGAAAACCCGAATACCCAGCAAACGTGAGAAGACACACAGCCTGGTCAGTCAGGAAGGAAAAGGGAATTAAAATAGGTCGGGGTACATTTTTTTTTAAACAATCCAATTCACAGGGGGAAAAAAAAGTTATAATATCAAATGCCACTGAGCTTTAAGAGGAAAAGGAACTCTCTAAAATTGTTAGTGGTAAAGTGTGAAGTCACTTTGGAGAGCAACTTTGCGGCATTTGCTAGATTTTTGGATGTACATATCCTGTCTCGTCACTTCCAGTCCTAGAGATCTCCAGAGAATCCCTCCAATAAGTGTGCAAGGAGGCATGTGTGAAGGATTGCAGCATCAACCCAAACTGCTTATTTTAAGAAAAGGAAATAGGAAGCATACATCTCAACAGAGGATGGATAATTACACCAACTTACTATATCCAGTCTATGAAGTTTTTTTCCAAGATTTTATTTATTTACTTGACAGAGAGCGAGAGAGCACAAGCAAGGGGAGCAGCAGAGGAAGAGGGAGAAGCAGGCTCCCTGCCAAGCAGGGAGCCCAATGTGGAGCTCCATCCCAGGACTCTGGAATCGTGACCTGAGCCGAAGGCAGATGCTTAACTGACTGAGCCACCCAGGCATCCCAACCAATCTGTGAACTTCTAGTATACTGTGGAAAAATATTACTTGAACATAAAAATGTACAGTATGTTACCACTTATACCTTTAAAAATTATGTCCCATTTTTGTACAGAGGTATATCTCCAGGCAACCACACAGAAAGGCCTCGGAGCACGCAACAGAGCTCCTGGAGAATAATGGTTTCTTTGAGGGGAGGGCTCAGAAAGTAAATGTGATGGTAAAGTAAGTCTCGATTTTATAATATTTGCATACCTTGCCATGAGAATGCATTCACGTATTCATTATTAGCCGTGTAATAAAATAAAACTTAGAAATCTTTTGGAGTGTTAGCGAAATAAGTCAATCGGAGAAAGATAACTATCATATGATCTCCCTGATATGAGGAAGTTGAGAAGCAACATGGGGGTTTGAGGGGGTAGGAAAAGAATAAATGAAACAAGATGGGATCGGGAGGGAGACAAACCATAAGAGACTCTTAATCTCACAAAACAAACTGAGAGTTGCGGGGGGAGGGGGGAGGGAGAGGGGAGTGGGGTTAAGGACATTGGGGAGGGTATGTGCTATGGTGAGTGCTGTGAAGTGTGTAAACCTGGCGATTCACAAACCTGTACCCCTGGGGCTAACAATACATTATATGTTAATAAAAAAATAAATTAAAAAAATATTTTGGCATGTTTAGACTCAGCTAGAATGGGTTTCAGGAGATGCCTATATCCAGCAGTTTAGATAACATGGCAGACAGCAAAATGGTCCCCCATAGATGTCCACATGCTATTCTTTACAACACATGAATATGTTACTTTATGTTACAAATGAGACGGGCAGATGTGTTCATTTAAGAATTTTGAGATGTGGAAATTATCCTGGATTACCTGGGTGGGCCCAATGTAGTCCTAAGAGTCCTCAGAAGGGGGAGTAGGAGGGTCAGCCACAGGACTGTGGAAGTAGGGACTAGGAGGTGCTGGCTGCTGGCTATGAAGACGGAGGAAGGGGCTACAAGGCTATGAAAGCAGGCAATCTGTAAAAGCTAGAAAGGGTAAGAAGCCAGATTCTCCAGGATTATAGCCTTCCTGATCCATTTTGAACTTCTGACCTCCAGAACTGTGATACAAGAAATCTAGTGTTTGTGTTAAGCCTTTAAAGGCTTTGGGGTGCCTGGGTGGCTCAGTTGGTTAATAAGCACCTGCCTTCGGCCCAGGTCATGATCCCGGGGTCCTGGGATCAAGCCCCACATCGGGCTCCCTGCTCCATGGGAAGCCTGCTTCCCTCTCTCCAACTCCCCTTACTTCTCTTCCCTCTCTAGCTGTGTCTCTCTCTGTCAAATAACTAAATACAATCTTTTTTAAAAATTTTTTTTTAATTTTTAAAAAGCCTTTAAAGCCTTTGTTACAATAGCAGTAGGAACCAATACAACTAATCATAATAATAATTTATGAGTCAGTAAATAAGCAGTCTCAAAAAGTAAAAAGGCTACCACTGTATATTTTTTTCCTGCTTTGTCGAAAATTATTTGACCATAGAGTTGAGGGTCCATATCTGGGCTCTCTACTCTATTCCATTGGTCTATGTGTCTGTTTTGATGCCAGCACCATGCTGTCTTAGTGATCACAGCTTTGTAGTAAAGCTTGAAATCAGGTAATGAGATGCCACCAGTTTTT